>CM061046.1:90751694-91056250 GCA_030762985.1 Adelphocoris suturalis
AGTTTGCAAAGAAACATGAACACGTATACAGGGGTTCCGTTCAGAGCAGGTTTGAATGGACTTATGATCAACCTCCATATTATGAATTCTATTAGTTTCACACTGTGTTCCTACAGCCATGGACGGCACCCGCTCGGGGCTAGTCTGGGTTGACTTATGATCAAAATCAAAGGAGTGATCCAGGATCGATATATTACGACGTAAATCTGCGATGGTATCTTCCAATCTCCTGATTTTTGTACGCAGCTTCAACTCTTCTTCGGCTTGTTTGTCTTCAAATTCGTTATATTCATTTGTGATACAGCCCAACTTTTGACGATTGACTATTAGGAAGTGTTCCAGAAGATCACGTTCAATGTCAGCTGCATCACAGGCGCTCTTCAGTTCATCTGCATGCATGAAGAGATTTAGCAACGCTTTAACCAAAAGTAGGCTATCACAATATTGTAGTAAGGGCATTCTACAAAAATTGGCGAGTAAAGATACCCACTACCGATATCCTGATCTCAAGAGACGACTGACCTTTGCCGAAAAATAACTAGGCCGTTTACCAATTGACAAGGAGCAGGGATTGAGATTAGGATCCAGTTTATAGTTGGAAATTATGGTAATAAAGTACTTTCCTTACCAACGTATGCCCCCAGCCAACGGTCCCGCAAGTAATCAAGGTCCCTGCCAAAATTGAAGCCAGGAGACACGAAAAAACCACACAAAACAACCAAAATACTTGAGGAGCGAGTACTCCGCGTGTTTACTCGTCCACGTCGTGAAAAAAATGACTAAAAATAGCAAAAAACGGCTACAAATCGTTAAATTTATATTTTTTTAGCAAAATTGTAGTCATAATTAGTTTACCAACAGTAAACTAGAACATTATAAAATTTATGCAGAAAAATTTACTTAAATTTCATTAATATTTGCTGAAAATAAATAACAACACCCTAACAACGTAAAATTTACAAATCGTTTTTGAATCGCAAAGTATCATTTAGAACGAATTTTGTTGCCATAAAATTGGTTATTATCTATTTCAAATTGCTCAAATTTCAAAACTATGTACCTACCTAACATAATATAATACGATCATTTACGAAAATTCGCTCATACGATCATGCTTCATGACTGGAACTTTTTACATTTTCTGCCGTGATTTGATTGCTTGAAATCTGGAAAATGACTTGAGAGTAAATCTGGTTGACTTCATCTCCAAGGATTTCATCTATTGTATAACTATTGTGATCTATTCCAGTACTAGATAGAAAAATCGTTAAATTTATGTTTTTTAGCAGAACATTGCTCAAATAAAGTTTATTAACTATAAAATAGAAACATTCAAAAATTTATGTACAAAATTATGCTGAAAAATGTACTTAAATTTCATTAAAATGTGCTAAAAATTGATAAAAACTGCAAAAAATCCGGAATATCTCTTTGAATCGCAGAATACTATTTAGAACGCGTTTTTGCCATAAAATTGGTAGTTAACAATTTATTTTCCCTCAAAGTCCTTAATTTTCAAAATAATGTAACATACTATGGTAGTACGATAATTCATTAAAATTCGCTCATACGATCATGCTGCATGACTGGATCTTTTTGTTAGATTATTAGTCAGGTAGTAGGGGATAATAATTTGGGCAATTTGAAAACACTTTGATTGGGAAAAGAACAAATTTCGGAAAAAAATAAGGTTGAATGTTGAAAAATTAAATTTCGATGGGAAAAACTAAACTGTATTACAAAAAAAAAAAAAAAAAATTGACTGGGAAATATTACCCATTTATAGGTAGGCATGTACACTATTTACCGTTTTCAATTATGATAAGCTGCATTTATTGAGGACAAATATAAATACTGAAGCTGTTTTAGCACATTGATCTACCGCATCTTATTAAGAAACCCATTTTTTCAAAGATTATCAATACATCGCAGCGTTGCCATGGTGTTGTGGATATACTTTTCCTCACTATAAGAAAAAAGTACAACTTTGTCTAGTGGTACGAAAAACAATGTTTTGATATTTTTGTTCCAACTCAAAATCATCAGGTAAATTCATCATAGGAAAAAACTTGGATATTAATAAATTGGGTTGTTATTAAATTTCACTGAACTGATGCCAAAAGTAAATTAATTTCCGAAAGATACCTAATAATCACTTCGCGTTTGCGACACTCCCGAGGGAAACAAAGTGGTTAGCTGATTTGAAACTGTGTGCTTTCAATTTCACTTATCACGCTAACCTCCATAGGTGCTGACGAAGGACCTAGCAATTAAAAAATGAAAATTAAATAGCAGATGGGTTGCCTTAGTGCCTTTCAATCATCGGAAATGTGAAATGAATAAAACTTCAAGGTGTTACATATACTCCCAAACCTCTTGTATTTAAAATAAATAAAAGAAACAAAGAAATAGCCGTAAATGAAAATAATTCTGTGTGTTAAATAATGAATGTTAAAACTAAAGCGCTTGTTGGGGCCCTGATGCTGGTGCTATTGAATTCGTGAGGGTGGTGATTGTAGGTTACGGTGTGACCATGTTCAAAGGGGGTTGTAATGGTAAGATCTGACCACATTTGATTTGGCATTTAACTTCCTCGCAAGGCCAGCTCAAATTCGGGACTTGGCGTTCCGTTTGGGATGGAGATGGCTGGTCTGAATCCACGATCACTGGAGAGGTGTGATTCGCAATAAGAAGATTGCTGAATAGGTAGGCAAAATTAAATTGGCTTACTGCTCGTGAGTATAAATGCGTTTGGCTTTGGCATAGGTTCGGCCTTCACCGCTAGCAGGGAACTGAACTGGGGAGATTGGACGCTGTCGAATTGAGAATATTGGGGAAGCGGAGAAGGGGCGGCGATGGTTTACAGGTGACGGACGTTGGTCGTTGATAAGATGAACAACATCAACCTACCTACCTAATCTATCAACTTGGATGCTCACAACAAACGAGCCTTGGAATTTTCTAATGAAGTTCGATCACAAAGCAATTAATGTTTCTTCCTACATTTTGGACGAATCCTGGACTTCCAGAGGATACAGCTGAGTGACAACCCTAATCTTCTGTCCATTGGATAACTTAATCCGCTGTGTTTCCGTCCAGACTTGTACGACGTCTCCAATCTTTATCGCTCTTTTTTCGGTACCTTTTGGCTCTTTCCATTTCTTTTGACTTCTCTCTCTCAGGTTTAGTAGATATTCTCTTTTCCAAACTCTCCAAAAATAATTTTCCTTTTTTCCATGTCTTTCCCAAAATATTGACTATTTTTTCTGCCGCATAACTTGGCTCTATTAGTTCGTTTGTATTCCATTCTCGTAAATTCATTCCGCCTAATTTCATGGTTGATTTAGATTCTTCATAAATTTTCAACGCTTCTTCGTTTTCCTGACATCCTACGGCTAAATTTTCCATATAGAAGTTTTTATTGAGTTTTTTAGCTAATTTAGATTTGTGTTGATTTAAATGATGTTTTATTACAGCACTCATCAGGAAAGGACTCAATATTACTCCGAATAGGACCCTCTTAAACCGAAAAATCTGAATATTTGACTCGGTCAAGGGTGCTTTAATATCCTTCAGCCAAATAAATCTTGTGACATCTCTATCTTTAGGATGTAGGCCGATTTGGAGAAAAGCTTTTCTATATTTGCTGTTAAAATGTATTTGTATGTGCGAAATCTAAGAAGCAAACCTACTAGCTCTTCTAGCAGAACTTTTCCTCGATATTGCGACTCATTCAAACTTTTTTTGCTACGCCTACTTTTTGCTGAACCATAAAATACAATGCGTATTTTAGCAGTTGTTTTTTGAGGTGTCAATACGGCGTGATGAGGTAAATAATGTACTACTGCGTATTGATCAGTTGAATCAATTTTTTCTATTAGGTACCTACATTAATTATTCCTTAATTGTTCTTGAAAAACGTTATCATAATTTTCTATTAATGGCGTGTTCTGCATTCCATGGAGTAAAGATTTAAGTCTAGCATTGCTAAACTCCATCCAGGTGACAGATTCGGTGGAGGATATGTTCGCCAAGGCCATGAAACTACATAACGACCATTCTCAAAGGTGATGTTATCGTAGAAATTTTGAATAGCTAAATCGTCTTAATCGTCGAAGGAATCTTCTGTAATACGTATCGTGTCTAAGGACCACAAATTTCTTATATTCACTCTTCATCTTCTAAAGGTAATTTATCCGGTCGGAGCCACTGAATATTATTAGAGTATGATGATGTTTGCTGGCCATAGACTGAGTATGTACAAAAACAAAAGGTTTCGGATGGATCGGAATTTCGTTGAAATCTTCCAGTAGGAACATAACCGAATTTTGTTCCATGTAGATACAAGCCTCCTTTTATGGATTTTCTTTCACCTATGATTTCCTCTTAATAATCATTACCTATCAGAATTTCAATAGGTTTATCCGAGTCTTTGTCTAATTGTTAATATTGAACACCTAGGAGTTCCTTGAGTTTATCCTTCGAAATTTCCAATATATTGAATAGCTTCCCGGAAATCTCTGGTACCTACAACACTAACAGTAATCGTCATTTTATGACCATTCATAAATTGTAGACCTAATTAAACTGTAGATACTGGAAGTTGTGATGGCATGGTCTTTCCAAACACGTATACTGATGACATTTCTCTACCTATTATTTTCAACTTTAATTTCTTACGTAGGTTTTCAGTAATGTAAGTGCGATAACTACCTGTGTCAAGTAGACCTCTAGCTCTTACTGTACGTTCGGAACACTGGCTGGGGTTAAAAAGATTTGCCGACATCGTTTTCATTAGGACGTTTTCTGCCACCGCAAGTAGGTAGTCCTGCTTCGTCTTCGTTCTTTTGATTGACCTTTACGGAAAATTTCGTAGACTTCTCGACAAAGAGAGTAGGACACAGGCTGCGGTGGTGAGATTTCCACTTTTTGCAGTGGAAGCAAGGTTTGTTTTGGTTTGCTTCTCTGTACATACATGAGTGTTTCCGAAACATATCGAACAGCGCTTTTCGATTTCTTTGAGTCGATCGTCTAGGGTTTTGAATTTGGAGCATTCATCACTAAAGTGCCCTTCTCTGCAATAAAAACACTTTTTATTCTTGTAATGATTTTCTGAGCCTATTAGTGCATGTGTGGTGGTGGTCAGATCGAACTTCCGACTTGTATCTCGTGCACTGCTATCCTTATAATAACTATATATATACTCTCTCTAATACAGTAATATGATTATTGATTATTTCTAAAATTTTCTCTTCACTCAGTTCCTTTTTTATTCTCTTCTTTTTGATTTTCATTTGTAAATCCAACTTAAATTTAGAGAGTATTATGGTGATGAATAATTTTTGGTGCATGTCCACCTAAATTTTGTAACGATCTCAAGTGTTTTTCAATGTTGTCGTACGTAACTCGAAGGCTTGTGGAATATCGTGAGGCTTTGGGTATTGACTGTAATTCCTGGTAGTAAGAAGTTATCATTACTTGTGTGTTACCGAATCTCTCTTTCAGCTTGGAAACAACAGTCTGATAATTTTCTCTCGTCAAAGAAAGTCCTACCACACAATCTTTTGCCTTTCCACACAACTATGTAGATAAATAATGTAATTTTTCTGCAGGTGAGTAATGAGGATTTTTATCAACATTAGACTCAAAAATTTGCCAAAACTTTGAAAAGTTGAATATGTTTCCGTCGAATTTTGACATATGAAGTTTCGGTAATTTAGCAAATGAATAAGAAGGATTCTGTGTACTTATCGGTGGAACTGAAATTTGAGGCTGTGGGCTATATTCAATCAATGATTCTAATTGTCCTTCAAACAATTCACATTCTAATATTAATTCATTACATTGGTTTCTTTCTATTTCAAGTGTCACTCTGCTTCTCCTATTACTTTCAGACTCACTTAAATTTCTCATTAAAACCTGTTTAAGTCGAGCCACTTGGCTTGCATACATCCTCAATTGTTGGACATCTGGAAGGTTTTCATAGACAACCAGTTCATTTCTTTTCTTTTGAATGAAATCTGAGAGTTTCCGTTTCGTTTGCAGCAATAAATCTGTCATTGCTTCTTGTTTTGTATTGGTTTCGTACCTAACCACTCTCTATCTACCATACTTTGTTGTGGATATACTTTTCCTTACTATAAGAAAAGTACAACTTTGTCGCGTGGTACGAAAAACAATGTTTTATATTTTTGTTCTAACTCAAAATCATCAGGTAAATTCATCATAGGAAAAAACTTGGATACTAATAATTTGGGTTGTTATTAAATTCACTGAACTGATGCCAAAAGTAAATTAATTTCCAAAAGATACCTAATAATCACTTCGCGTTCGCGACACATGGTAACTCTGGTAGCCTGGCAATTCGTTTACCGAGACTGCTAAAATAGCAAACACAGTATCGCTTGTGTAGCCTTCATTTCTCGTAACTTCATATTAGCGAAGTGGGAACGAATTTCAGCTGTTTTGTTTATATATGGTTACGTCAAGTATTTTTGCTGTTTGAAGTAGTGTGACGTGGTGAGTTACTTAAAGCTAAATTTGAGGTTACATTTGCATCAAGACTAGATGCATTGAACGTGGCAACGTGATTGCCCATGGCAATGGCGATTCGCCAACGTTAAAGCGACAACGTATCCCCTACAGTGGTGACTGGTCAGGGTAGGCAAGGTAGGCACCGCCTGACCAGCAATCTAGACTCGCGAAAAATGGAAAAAATATGAATTGCTTGATTTTTGTAATTTTTTTCTTCTAAAATAGATTGTTTTCCAATTTCAAGTGCACCACCTCCTTCCTCGCAACCAGGAATAAGTTTTCCCTCTAAGCTCCAATAGAATTTGACACTTCCGACCATCACATGGTCGTCCCTTACGTATGCATGGATTTTTCGATTCTTACTCATGATATAATTCTTCAGAAACAATAGTGCCAATCTCTTTCTATGTGTAGTCATCGCTAAATCCTAATGAATTATTATGCCTGTTCCTGGTATTTTATTTTATTTTACTAAAGATAGCTGCTCCTGATTCTGAAATTCAGCAAGAATCAAGACGCTTTTTTCATCATTTCTCTTCCCATGTTCATAGGGCTCACATTTTCCAATCCCATGATACGTGTAAACAAGTCTTTCAGAAGGACAGCTGTCGATTTTTCATCCGCTACTTTAATTAAACAAATTATCAGGTTATTCCTTTTATAGTATTCGCAGTTCTTTCTAACTCTAACTGCAACTCACGGTACTGGTCTTTTAAAATCAGGACTTCGGTTTTGATTGTCTCATGTTCATCATTATATTTGATGACAGCAGTTTTAATCCCTTATATATATATATATATATAGGGATTAAATAGTATAGAGAAATAGTATAGAGAAAACAATTCTGGTTTGATATAAGAAAAAAACATTATTTTGGACTACATGGAAACCTATTTAGTTGAGTAAGTTGTTCCACAAATGAAATGCCGTTCAAAAGAATTCGAAACATCTACATAGTGCTCTATTCGAAGAAAATTAAAGAAGACCTTAATATGAAACTATTATATATATATATATATATATATCCTTTTTCAACTCTAGTATGTTATTCATAGTGGCAATGTTATAAATTTTTTAATCGAGATTTCGTATTACATTCATAAGGTCTTGAGTTGATAACTGACACGTTTCCTCCTTAGCCACACTCATTGTGAACAATGGTTTTTTTTTCTACTATTGTTGCTGGACGGGCTTGGGCTTTATCTGCGTTTTGGCATATTCACTAGTGGCGAAAAATACGGTTCAGTTGAGTGTCACCTATCAGACATATGAATGCCGGCTCACCTGGTGAACTGAGGTGATGAGCGAAAGGTAGGGAACGCCTCAAGACTGCGAAACAGCAGAGAGATAGGGGACCCCAGCTACCACGCAAATGCGATTATCCATCAAGGTCACGCTCTAACTGGCACGAGACCATCATGGATTTACCAACTGAAAAGTGATTCACAACCCCGCAACGAATTAGGGATTTGAAAAGCCAAAACAACTCTAATGGTTGTGAAAACGTGATCACATCACAAGGTCCCGCCAGAACTCTCCACTATGCGCAGATGCCACTGAAAACAACCACTTCAAACCAACAAAAACAACGAATTTACACAGATGCAATGTAACCTTTTTGACACCCTCCGACAACCTTCCTCGTTGGCAGGTCCCAGATCTTATCCAATGAAGGTAAACAGAGTTGTCCGAAGTCATGATCCCCAAGTAAGTGGAGGAAAGTACATTGTCATACGCCAAGTAGTTGTGTTAAGCCAATGTATGAAGCGTTCATGTGAAGTCCTGGAGACTTGGTAAGGTGGGATGAGCCAATGAGACAGCTGTCACGAGCAATTTTTTGCCTTTTGAAAGCGACATTCATCTTCATTGGTCCAGGATAGTACCTTCTTTGGTGTCTTTTTTATAATTTTTTTAAAATTATTATTATTACAAGTGGAAAAGCCCGTGTCACCACGGGATGCAAGTACAAACTTTAATTATGCAAATAAAAAAGCAAAATCTTTCTGTTTCAACTTAAACAATTATGAAAAGAAATGTGTTTTGGTTCGTCACTTTGCGCTCCCTCTACCGGCAAATTCTACAACTTTCCCTCGTTTTTGCACTTTTTCTTGTTTTTTAATATGAAGGAATCTGATTTATAACTTGGTAGAACTATCTGCACCAGAATTTCCCTCGTTTTTGCACTTTTTCTTGTTTTTTAATATGAAGGAATCTGATTTATAACTTGGTAGAATTATCTGCACCAGAATTTCCCTCGTTTTTGCACTTTTTCTTGTTTTTTTAATATGAAGGAATCTGATTTATAACTTGGTAGAATTATCTGCACCAGTTTTCTTCATGCCGGTCAGTTTAAAAAAAATTTTAAGAGAATCGGTGCAGGTGTTCAAGCGTTATCACTTTGTATGTATCCCATTATTATAATAGATTATTTTATTTTATTTTATTTTATTTTTTTTTTTTAATTTTTTTTTTTTCTATTTTTTTTTTTTTTTTGTCGTTCAGAGGATTGAGGTGTTGCAAAGGCTGTACAGAGTGAGCTGCCTTGGCAATAGAACGCTGGTAGAAGTTTATGAGGCCAGAAACTTCAGAAGGACATCAACTGTACAATGTTGAGGGAACTTGCTGATCAGTTTGGCTTCCCAGGGGAGGGCCAAAATTCCTGACGTGCAGACAATGTGCTTGAGGAACTTGACAACGGGAGGGCCCAGTTGACACTTCACTTTGTTGATTCCGAGGCCATGTCATGCGAAAGTTGTGAGTGCCGCTCTCAGAGTTTGAAGATGACCTTTCTGTCTCTAGAGGTCATGAGAATGTTGGCGAGGTAAGAGTCTGTGCAGGGTAGATGCTTGAGTCTCTGCCATGTCTGAGGGGCGTGTTTCTTAGGCCCTAGTTCATCTGTGCTAACTGAAAGGTAGGTACACTGAGGCTAGATGGTTTACAAAAATGCAAATGGTTCCTGTGTTGGCTGACTGGAGAGTATCAGTAGTGGAACAAGTCCTGTATTGGGTAGAATCGAGATTTACCCGTTTGAATCAGGAGGACCACCTTCGATTTCCTACATCTAATAAACAGGCGTTGGCGGGAATAGATTAGCACAGAAGTTCCCAGCAGTCCTCTTGTACATTGTCATTTCCCGCTGACGAGGGCCATTTCGAGGGGCATGAAGGCGAGCAGTTGCAAGCATTAAGGCCGCATCTAGAGTCTTAGTAACATACAGTTGGCCGATTATTGACTGGCCATCGAGAGGATCATCTTACAGGTTGTTTTGATCTTGAAAAGAAGTGCTCCTGAAAGGTTCTGAAAAGGAGTGTTCACTCATAGGAAATTATGAAAATGGTTGTTGACTTGTAGAAGATTCTTAAAAGGAGTATTGCCTCATAGGAAACTGAAGAAATGATTGTTGACTTGGGAAAGGGCGTGTTTCAGTGGAAGATCTCCACATCGCAAGATCTCATCATCGTCGTTGTGAGGCTGGAAATCGACTGTGCAGAGACTATTTCGACAATAGCCAGAAGTCTATCTGAGATTTCAGAGAGCTTGTTGGCGTCTTGCTCCTTGGATGCGGCTGCTACTAGTCAGAAGTACCCTTAGAAAATCTACTGGAGAAGGAGGGCCAGTGTACATTTGATGGTAATTCTGTTTGGCGCTGGAGAATGTAGGTAGAAAGACTGACATCCTCTAGTATAGCGGCAGAGAAGAGCTTGATGAGAAAACTGCCACCTACGGTTCATGGGCTGCTTTGAGGCAATTACACAATGTGGTGTATGGCGTACCACTAGTGGGATCAATGTCGAGCAATAATGTGACTCTTTTCAAGTCCAGTGTGAGAAAGGCTTGACGAAACTTAGCCACCTCGGTAGTGAGTCCCTTGGAGACGCAGGCAAGGTTCAGCCAAACTGTGAAAGAGGAGGAGACATATGGAGGCAGTTTGACCAGCAAGGCAAGTGCTGGAGCAGGGCACAACCACTCATCCTTCTGATATGATAGAGAAGCAGAGGGAATGATGCTCTGGTATTGACCTGTTAGTTATAGGTCTCAGGAACGTAGGATGGTCAAAAGATCTGTCTCAACGATTCGAGTGAGCAGCTAGCCCATGAAGTAGATGCGATGTCTAATCAGTGGTGTGGAACTAGGGAGTGGAACTGCTAGTTGGTATAGGAGGCGAATGTGATTTTCCAAGTCCAGAAAGCCGGAATAGCTATATCTCAATAATTAATGGGAGACAAGTGATTTCTTGAAGTCCTAAGCTTGGGAACTGCAAGCTGATTGGAGGAAGAGAAGAGCTTGTGATTCTCGACAATCTGGGAAGGCGGAGGCTAAGTCTGGCCAGTCGGTAGAACTTGTAGTTCTCTGAAAGTTCGGGAAAGTCCATAGTAGAATCTAAAGGATCACTGGTAAATACCTAAATGTGAACATCAGGATTATTTTTAAGGGATGATTTTATATTCCATCAGACTAATTGGCATACTTACATGACAATTTTTTTCCTTTTTCTTTCGTCAGCCCTTCCAAAAACCAACTTTTATGAAAGGTCACGTCTGTGTGTACTGAGAGGTTTATGTCATCAACAGTAATAGATACTATGCCAATGAGCACGAATCGGTTAGTATCTGGGTCCAACCAAATTACAGGCCCTCCGGAGTCCCCCTGTAATATGAAAGTTGGCTTTTGATAAATTAAACCACTATCTTTCTAGTTTTACCCTAAAAACTATGATCTGGCACGAAATATTAATTGAAAGGTCGGACGGTCATAAGAAATTAAGTTCATAGATAACTAACGTTTTAACAAAGAAAACTACTTCTACTCTAGTCAATCAATCTTGTTGATTACCTAAATGTTAGATAAGTAAAAGTAAACTGGACAAAACTGATGAAAAACTGAGTTTTTAAGACAACTTCTAGGATAACAGTACGATTTTTAGATACCTGCCATCTTCGGAGTAACAGGCATTAGAATATAGTGGAAAAAATTCCACTAAAAATGTAGGAAATTTAACGATTTTTTTAACGGTGCTCTTTAATTTTAGCATGATTTATAAATTAAGTGAGTTATAACCAGTCAAAAACACGAAAAAATAGTAAATAAATACAATTTCTATAACATCTAAGGATGAAATTTCAAGAAAATATCTATGGGGAACTTTTCTTTGAAATTAATAGTAACATTGACCCTAGCTGGTGCACCCATAATCAAATAGTTTTCCTATAAATTTCAATCTATCTACAATCTGAAGTAAGAAGAGGTGTTAGGCCCCCTAAGCTTAGCATCTATCCCACCCGTAGAACCTGAGCTGAGCCAGCGATCAGCCAGGAAGATATGAATTATCTCGTATTGTTGTAAAAGAAATGGCTAATTTTTATTGAAATGAAAAATCTTTTTTTTTTTTTTTTTTTTTTTGGAAAATGGGACTACAATTTTTCTTAGAATGATTGACTAGACTATTTAAATACCAATCAATGCGAGTCAGGTCAAAAAGACTCGAGGTTGTAATACAATGTAACGTTAAAAACACTGATGGTAAGCTAATATGTTTGAAAACATGTTTCGAAAGTGGAATGAAGCCTCGCACCAGATGTTTTTAATACGTACTTGATGAGTAGTGCCCGTGTTATTTGTTTGAGTGCATAATTGTGTAGGCTCGGAGTATGAGACAAATCCGTATTTGTAACTGCACGAAAGCTTGTCGAGGACCATCACATCAAGTTTCTGAGGTTTTGAAACCATTGGTCCCTTGTCAACTTTTGCACCCCAACCTGTGTACACACGTATTTCATTAACTTGTGTAAGTATTGAAATTTAAATTCCTGAATGTTACAAGGACTATTGCGAGATCATGATATTATGTTCCCCTGAATAAATAAGTTATTCTGCATTCAATTGTATGGATTTCGGAAGATTCCACAAAGTGATTTCTAAAAACTTTCTTCGACGAAAATGAAACACTAAGCATATTTTCTTTTGCAGAGCAAGTAATCATTATTTCTAATGAAATATCAATATAGGTAATCAAATCCAAGATAACCTGAAATATTCAAATGAGAATTTAAAAGCCAAATCTAAGAATTTTATAAAATAACCATCTTAACTGCTATCGAATTCCCCTTATAATAAACTAGCCGCTCCGGCTCGCGCCCCCCGGACCCCCCATTAAATTGCTCGCTTCGCTCGCAAAGTGTGGCATATAGGAAATGTTGCTCGCTTCGCTCGCAAAGTGTGGTATGTAGGGAATGTTGCTCGCTTCGCTCGCAAAGTGTGGCTGTATACATGCGATGTATTTCAATTGAAACATGTAGGGGATGTTGCTCGCTTCGCTCGCAAACGGTAGATCTCTAAGGATAGGTTTAACTTCTGTAGGGGATGATGCTCGCTTCGCTCGCTTGAGGAAGTTATACTGCCCACCCAACTTGGCAGACGTTTTTTTTCTGTTGGAAATGACTATCAAACGCGGCACATTATGTGGAACCACGAAAAGTATAGTTATAAGAACACTTCAGTACTAACAGTACAGTCAGATGTTGAATGTTTGTAAGTATTTATTTTCCAGTTCTATTTTTCTAAAGGTAGGCCATTATTTTATGAGGTACCAATGTGTACCTGCTCGCAAACCTTTCCCGTCAGGTGCAAGCCCCGCCTCATCGAACCCCTTGACGTCTTCGTAGAGCCTTCTCGCGTCCGGGGCACAAATAATTTCTCATATTAAACGCTTCTCTCGCTTCCGCTCGCAATTTGACCTACTTCCCGTCACTTTTTTCGGTATCCGATTTCGGATTCAGATTCGGCGGGATCAAAGCTGTATTTCGCCCGCGAAAACCGTTCCGAAAAAAGTACCTTTATGGGGTATATTTTAATCGGAAAAAACGTAGTTTTTCGTCGGACTTTTCGAGAAAACGGGTCCGTACTCTCGCATTTTTTTGACGCATTTCCCGATACTTTTTTCGCTATCCGATCTCGCCGTCGTCTTCCTCGTTCAAAAACCTACGAAACCGGTATTTTTCCAGAATTTTCAACGGCCGTTTAGAGGGGTAGAGGATGCGGGGAAGTGGAAAAAGCGCACATTAATTCTTACTTCGACCCCCCTCCCGCCCTACGGCCCATAGTTCGGCTGGGATTAGACAATTTTAAATTCGCTCGTTCCACCTTTGGGAAAATCCCAAGAAGATCCCCCCACTCGTAGACTCCCCCCACTCAGCCGTTTGGCCGTGCATAGACACGACAAACAAACAGACAAACGGAGTTTCATTCTTATAAATAGTATAGATATCATTGTAATCGTAAACAACGTTGTACAGATGAATCGAATCAATCACAAAACTTAATCGAACATAACTATGCCTCTCATCTCCATTAAACGCTCCTTCTATTTACAGAAACGGCTACATAGTTGTAGCTGCCACCACCAAAACCATAATCATATTAAAGGCAACAAGAAAATTCAGCCATCCAAAGATGAAATTTTATGCAATAACATAGGTGCTCATTACAGCAACAAAATCACCCCAACTTGGGAAGGATAAAGAGGAGGCAGGAAGCGTGTATTTCAGGCTGATCTCCTTACAAGAAAATGCGCTATCATGTGACTCACTTCTTAAGCACTGATCTACATTTTTAATATTCTGCCCTTAAAATAATTTCTTACGATTATTATTTTTGTTTTACGCGGAGCTATTTACATCATTCAAGTTCAAATTTAAACTCCGAAAAAGTTATTAGTGGGCTTATTCGCAAAAAATGAAAAATTAGCTTTTTTCTTAAATTTTATAACTTCGAGTTTCTGGCGGCAAACTTTCTCATCCACTTATAAATTTCAAATAAAATTCAATTCATAGTTTGAATACCTGGTGGTAATAACTAGTGAAAATAACTCGAATATTTAGCTCCCATCAATAATCCTCTCAACTCCTTCCTCCAACCAACTTAATGAAATCGTAAAATGCCAAAGTTGCCGGGAATAACTCGCACTTAAGCTGGTAGGTAGGTACCTACCTAATTTGAAAGTGAACCAGCAATGCAAGGAATACGTAGATTCCTTGAAAAATTATAAGACAGTGGTAATGGTGAAAAGGGACTGGGCATTCACGAGTTGAGAGTGGCTTTCGCCTTTGTAACTGAGAAACAACTAGTAGTCATCGAATAAAGGTAGGACTGAGCATCTTCCAATCCAAGGCTTCTTAATTTGTGCCTTGTTCCCCATAGACGCATCCCTATACTCGAACCACTCAGGATCGGGTTTTACATTCACCATATCTTTATCACCTAAATGGATTTACAACGCTCAAATCGTCAAATTGAAATACTATAAATACTAAAATGCTTACAATAAATGCTTGATATAAATGTATTAATAATACTATAATGTATTTCAATGCGTGCATTCTTATTCAAATACACCATATTTACTCTCTTTTAATTTTTAACGGAGATTATACTTCGATATAGGGTATACCTATTAATTTCGTTAGGTTATAGGTGCCTCAATGCTTGTCAAAATTTTCCGTTGGTTTGAGATTGAGATCAATGGGGAGTGGTGAAGTGTCTCCCAGTGATCGTTATATTTCCACCACGAACTTTCAGAAAACTGATAGCTGGACGAAGGAGAACTACGTTACATGGAAGGACTTAGTGGAGGCTGTGTTGGGGAAAACTGATGGCACAGGACATATCGATGGAACAATAACTCGCCCAGAAGTTCCAGAAGGAGCAGGAGATGCTGTGAGAACAGAAGCTACTAATTGGGATAAAGTGGTCGGAAGTTTGTGCTAATATTCTCCTTGCTATTTCTCCATCAGAAATAAAGCTTACAAAGGATTGCAAAATATCGAAAGAGTTTTGGATGAAATTAAAATCTATCTATCAATCCAAAGTTCCTGCTATGAAAGCATCCTTATTGATACAACTTATGCTACACAAGATGGGTGAAAATGACGACACGCGGGAACATTTAGCAAAATATTTTGATGCAGTGGACAAACCGCAGGTTATACATTCAGGCTTGCTCAGAATTATGCTGTATTATAGTCTCCCAGAAAGCTTTGAAAATTTTTGATGTGCTATTGAAACCAGAGATGATCTTCCGACTCCCAAAAATCTCAGAATTAAAATGATTGAGCAGTGAGACTCAAGAAAAGATAAACGCCGAGACCCCAATGCAAGATTACAAAGAATAAATTCAAGAAAAACAAATTTCAACCGAAGAAAGAGAACTATTCTGAAGGGGAAGGAGAATTACGGTTCAAATGTAACAGGCGTAAGAGAAGAGGTCACAAAGCAGCTAATTGTAATCAGGAGAAGAATGAATGACATCTGAGGATACATAATTGTCGTAAACAACAGAACTATGAAGTTGTATGGATGTTTCCGCATACTATAGTCGGTGTCTGTGTAGTGGAAGTAGTTCGCTTATGTGTGCTCAGAAATCGAAATTTAGGGGATGAGATGAAAGGCTTAAAGCTGATAAATATGCTTAACGCGCCTGAATTACGATCAAATCTTGTGTCAGTGGGTAAAAAAAAAACATACCAGGGTCAAACTGTTATTTTCACAAAATAATCTGCAGGGATTCGAAACACAAGCGGAAATGTGATTGTGATTGCCAACGGAGTAAATGGGCTGCACCGTGGCAGTGAAGCTGATGAGAGAGCTACTGATGAAAACGCGAAAGCTGTGGAAATGAAGCCCAAAACTGAAATTGAAATGTGGCATCAGAGATATGCTCATTTCAACGAAATGGACTTGAAAGATTTACACAAGCACAAGAAGGCAAGGGGAATGAATCTGTGTTGGAACAAAAAACAACCTGATTGTACAATCTGTTTTCAGGGGAAAATGATTCAGAACTCTTTTCTGAAGCAATATAGTCGTTCAGCAGAACTCCTAAAGATTATAGACATACAGCCCTATGTGGGCCATTGAGGGTAAATTCAAAAGGAGGAAGGAAACATTTTCTCACGTTAATTGGCGACAACTCCCGATGGTGTAAAGTAAGGTTTCTAAGCAAGAAATCCCAAGTTTTAGAGCAGTTTAAGAAATTCAAAACACGTGGGCTCCCAGAGAGGGAGGAAGATGAAGTGCATTTAGTCAGATAACGGTGCTGAGTACTGCAAAAAGGATGTCAACGCCACTCTTGAGAAATGAATAGGCAGACGACTTACAGTACCACAAACCCCACAACAAAATGAGATTGCCGAAAGAAAGAATCGAAGCCTAGCATGGCAAGATTTATGATGATTCAGGGAAAGAGTGACCGCCGTCATTTCGGGCTGATGCGAGTTTTACTGCCAATCACATAAGGAATAGGAGCCATTCAAAATGTACCTTTACTATTGAATTTTTTGATATTGGCCCTTTACCATTATACACCGAAATTGACCATATTATACTCAGGATCGACCCCAGACAAATATTGTATAGCCACTGCTCAAACTAGCAAATTTGAACAAATTTGGGGTTAAACTTCAATTTTTAAGTTTTTGCATATACCTATATTTTAGTCACTTAAATACCTACTTCAAGAACCTCCTCCATGAGTTTTAAATTTCAAAATTTCTTCAGGGGAGGGCCAACTCTTCTGGGGGTATTCCATACCCCCAGACTATCCCGGTGACCCCCCTCCAAATTTCAAAGTAGATCCGCCCCTGCCGGACGGTGCGAACTAGAGGAAAACTCGAATAGTCTGTTCCCATCAATTATCCTGTCACTCCACTCCTCATATATCCTCACGTCCAAACAACTTAATGAAATCGTACAGTTGGTGGGTATAATTTGAGAGTGAACCAGCAGTGCAGGGGATAGATTCATTAGAAAACTATAAGAGAGTGATAACAGTAATGAAAAGGTACTGAAGGTGTTGGCCTTGCTCTATGGAACCCCGACTTAGTCGCTAGACGCTTACCACCTGTTGCGTCTCTGCTTACAGCAGAACTGTGGGCAGTGACACTGGCTGTGGGACACTGCCACTTGTTGGGTGTTGGGAATTATGTGATCTGTAGCGACTCACCAAGTACCATTGAGGCGATTAGAGACTCATATTCTGATGATCCCATAATACAAAGCCCACGTGTATCGCTACACCAAGCCACATCAGGCTCAACCAATACTTTCATGTGGGTGCCAAGCCATGTGGGTATTCATGGTAACAAGTGTGCTGATGCCCTTGCAAGGACAGTTATTGGTGATAACTCGATCGATAATGTGGGAGATTCTACATTATTATAAATTGTTGGGTTACCAACCAGATGCAGTTTGTTAGTTGAAGAAAGTGACCCAAATTATTGTACCAGTAATGAGAAGGAAGGAAATTATGGACTACGCACACAACTTGGGACACTTTGGCCGCCGGCGGACCCTGGGGGTAATTAGAACAAAATACTACTGGCCGGGTTTACAGGGTGATGTGAAACTTCATGGAATGAGCTGTCAAGTTTGTGGTCGGAGGGGAGACAAACGAAAGATGAGTAAGGCACCACTGCAGAATTTGGTTTCAGGAGTCCCCTTTGAAAGAGTGGCTATGGATATTGTTGGTCCTCTTCCTGTAACTGAACGGGGTAACAAATATATAATTGTTGTGGTTGACCACTTCACAAAGTGGCCTGAGGCCTTTCCAGTCCCTGACATTCAATCAGAAACAGTCGCACAGGGGTTGGTAGAGACAGTGATTTCAAGATTCGGTGTTCCCAGAGAAATACATACTGACCAAGGAACTAGTTTTGAAGCCCAGGTGTTCCAGGAGGTAATGGCTCTACTGCAGATAGAGAAGACGCGAACAACTCCACTACGGCCACAAAGCAATGGACTTGTAGAACGGTTCAATCGTACTCTCTGGAACATGCTCTCCAAAGTCGTAAACAAGAACCAAAGGGATTGGGATCGGTGGCTCCCTTGTGTACTTTTGGCTTACAGAGCCACAGAGCACTCATCCACTGGATTCTCACCATCTGAACTGAACTTAGGGCGACATCTCACACTTCCAGTCCACTTGCTCACTGGCTCAACTATTCCTGGAGTTGAGTCCACTACAGTTTATGCCAAACAGCTTCAAGAGCAGTTGCTAACAGTCCATGAGTTGGCTCGTAAGAAACTACAAGCGGCAGCAGAGGATGTCAAGAAGCGTTACGATGTGAAGGCAACAGAACCCAGGTTTGCAGTTGGGGACGAGGTCTGGTATTTCTGGCCACGCCGACAGTTGGGAAGGTGTCCTAAACTACAGTCGCCATGGGTGGATCCATGTAAAGTTCTGAAGACCATTTCAAAAATGTTGTGTTCCGAATTCGTCTACCACGAGGCCGAACACGTGTTGTTCATGGTGACAAACTTTCTTTATATAGTAATGCCTATCAAAGCAAACAGAAGAAGGGGGATAATGTGGGAGATTCTACATTATTATAAATTGTTGGGTTACCAACCAGATGCAGTTTGTTAGTTTACATTAGATTCAATAAATGTTCAGTTCGTGTTTGTAATTCAATCTGGTTGGTTCTTATTTACTAATATTAATCAATCTTGCTACCTATTATCTGTTCGTAACAATATGTTGCCTACACGCATTGAGGATCAAATCTCCAACACGCAACATAAAGTCAATTACATCTGGCATGAGCAATGGTAGGGTGAATTCACTGGTCTGTGTGGTATCCTTAAGGACTTGAGCCCTGCAGGCCCATTCGCTACCCAACTACCAAGGAGGGACCCAATAGGTCAACCGGGTAGCCATAGGCCTTTCCCATCTTACTCGCAGACACCTGCTTCGTCCAGAAGCTCATGATGTTGTGTGTGAGGGTGTTCTGTTCATCCGCCACTTCCTGGAGGATCCCAGACATTATAGACCTCCAAGTCCAGCACTGGCCCCCTCAGTGGGTTGACGTTTTATCTGGACCAGTCCCTGTTGTCGTACCTGAGAGCAGCTGAGCTCTACAACAAACTGTGCTATCTGATCTGTGATATATTTTTGTACAATCTAGTCATAGTTTTATTCACTTTGCTAATTATATATAGTGACATATATTTAGTTATTAGCCTATTATTGATCTAGTCTTACTTGTATTATTTTATTTTTGAGGTTTCTTATCAACTTTAGGGGCTAAACTGTGGCCATCACTGTTCCCCGCATTTTTCCCCCTCCGATTTGTTAGTGGAATCCATGATTGGACTCAGTTTGGTGAAGGAGGGCAGCATGGCCCTCCTTAGAACCGTGCCACTCACAGTGTTCCTCGGTACATATTGTTCAGTACAGCTAATGACCCTTCTGGTTGATGTGCGGCTTAAAACATTAAATTTTTAAAAAATGGTCATAAGTGATTGAGCTGCAGGGTTGGGCTGCAGCATCCTCCTCCTCCTCCGTTTCTAAATTTTTGCCTTGTTCTTCGTAGACGCATCCCTATAGCTCGAATAAATGAGAATTAGATTTTTACTTTCATCCTAGGATAATGGAGAAAGAACTTGACCATTTTTTAAACAGCTCTGCAGCCAATCTTTGTGTGAACACATCGTACTCCTTGTGCATCACCCTCTCACAAGATATTACCAGAGGGGGTGAATGAAGCACGAAGGTCCTCAGCTGCCATGTATTTTTTGTGCTTTTAGCAAGCTCCTCGATTAGATATTGTATGCCCATACAGCAGGGGTGCTCAAACTTGAACTGCTGGCGATCTACCTCAATATTTTTAGACTACTTACGATCGACTCTGAGAGGCTGCAAGTATGTGTGATGCAGGGTTGTCGTACATACACGATACACCCTACCTACCTAGGTAGGGTGTACCGTAGCATATATAGATATTAGCTTTCCGCACAATTTACATTATTTTAGTCAAGGTTTGGGTTAGGTTTACTTAAGTTCTTCTCTACAATATCAATGAAAAAACTCCTAGTTATTCAAAATTGCGAGTTTATTCGTTGTTACAAAACAAAAGAGTTACATATGGTGTTAAACTCAACTAAGGAGTGACTTTGGATGTTGAAGCGTGGCACTGCATGTTCTCAGCATACTTTTCATAAGATGGTGCGTAACCACTGAGTGCCAATCGCAAGCATGATGACATATGATCGATATGTCAGTTAGTCGATTGCGATATTTTGACTTAATTATCTTCATTTCAGAAAATGCAGACTCGCGCAAGTAAGTTGACCCAAACATTGCCGTCAGTTGAAGGGCGATTTGCCTTAGATTCGGATATTTATCTTCAGATATAAAACACCAGAAATTTGTATCAGATGCTGTAGCTTTGAGATGTATATCTGATATAATCTGCACCAACTCATTTTCAACAGAACATGAGTTCATATTAAACTGACTTGCTACTTCAGTAGCTAATTCCTCAATGTTTTTACATGAAAAAGGATAACTCATAAATGATGCTATATTTGCCAATTTACTGCAATCATAAAAACGCATTTCGAATTGTCCCAAAATATTTGATAATTCAGCCTCATACGTATCATAATTCAACTGAGGAATCCTTGCTTTCAAAGACGGAAAATGTTTCAGATCCTTTCTTTTCAGTTGATCTATCATAAGTTGCAATTTACTTTTGAATGCGATTACTGCGCTAATCATCTCAATAATAGTTTTTCCTTTACCTTGAAGCTCCAAGTTAATGGTGTTTAAGTGCATTGTGATGTCAGTCAAAAATGCCAAATCAGTCAGCCATTTTTCGTTTTTCAACATCTCAGTGTCATCACCTTTTTCGTCTAGAAAAGCTGTTATTTCGGGCAATAATTCTTGAAACCTTTCTAGGAATTTTCCGCGACTCAACCACCTGACGTCCGTGTGAAGAACTAAATCAGTGTGTTCAGCTGACTCCCTATCTTCCAACTGCAACTTAAAGAGCCGCCGTTGCAAGCTACGTGCACGGATGGAATTCACAATTTTTGTTGCAATGCCCATAATTTCCTCCGTGTTTAAAACTTTTGAACACAAAACTTGTTGATGTATAATGCAATGGAATGAAAAAAATGAAGGGAATTCTTCATTAGCTCGACACAATGCCACAAAACCGTTCTTGTTTCCAGTCATTGCTGGTGCTCCATCGGTTGTAATGCACACTAATTTATATATTGGTAGCTTGTAGTTTTTTACAAAATTGATGAAAACGTCATATATATCTTTGCCACGGGTCTTCCCCTTCAGAGGAATGATTGTCAAAAATTCTTCCTTAGCCAACATGTCATTGAATACCATCCGAATAAAAATACACGCTGGGCAGTGTCTGTCATATCGGTGGATTCGTCGAACTGTAAAGAAAAGTATGTACATTCCATGATATCATGTTTTAGTTTATCTGCGATGTCCTGACTCATGACTTCAATACGCCTTGTGACAGTCGGACGAGATAACTAAAGTTCTCTAATAGCAGACATGATTTCTGTTTTATTTTTAAAATCTCCAAATAAAGTCTCACCCGCTTCAATAAATGCTTCCTTCACAACCGATCCATCTTCGAATGGTTTCTTGTGTTTCGCCAATATATGAGATATTTTAAATGACGCGATCGTAGCAGCTTTTGATTGTTTGGCTGGTCTTGTGAACACGGTTTGTTCTTTTTTCAAACAAGATATCAAATCACTTACTTTTCGTTTTCTTAATTCACTCTGTTTCATAGTTTTTACGAACCGTTTTATGATGCCTGTCTAAGTTACCACGCTTAGGTATTGCAACTGACGCACGACAAATAACACAAATGCACTTATCCTTCACCATACAAAAGAAAAATTCTTCCTCCCAATCGTTATTAAAATGATACGTTTTAGATTTCTTCACTGCACTCATTTCGCACTATTTAATAATAAACTTTGTATCGACGTAGTATCGCCTTCAAGTTACAATTCAGAATGACTCCAATTCCTGCAGGCACAACATTTATATCGGCGTGAACGAAAGTCTCGAATGTTCCCGTCAAACGCCCTGCCCGAAATGGTCTAGTACAGTCTAGTCTAGAAACAACGCGGCTTTTCTTTGACAAGTACCGCGCGTTCCTTTGATAAAGCCGCCTTTTGCCGCAAGCAGTGTTATTACGTAATAAATTTTTGTAGTTTTGTTACTTACTTATTAACAATTTTTTTCTTCTCGAGATCTACTCGAAAAGCACTCGCGATCGACTGGTCGATAGCGATCGACCGTTTGAGCACCCCTGCATACATCTTGCACTTTCTCATCTTATTCTCCACCGTCAGTCTTTCGTACTTATTCCAATTCGTATAAACAATTATCAAATGATGCAACAAGCACAAAAGATTAGGTGTTTGGTTCAATAATTAGTGCTCTTTTAGTTGAGGCTGAAAAACATAATAAAACAAAATTAATCATACCAAGAATACGAACTCGTTGTCCGGAGAAGTCCGACTCTGGTCCAGGGAAGCAGACAGGACCAACATTCTTATTAAAAGTAAAGGGTTCTGCCATCACCAAAATAGCAATGTCATATTTCATTTTAAATCCATCTGTCAGCTGCGTTTCTTTATGAGAATGAAAACTTCGAACTTTGTTCATCTGCAATGATGGTGGTGGACCTGACAGATTAATAATGCGTATATATTGTTGTGAAATTCGGAAATAGGTCGTTAACAAGTGTTCTATAGTAGATAAAACCCTTTACTCCCTTACTACTAGGGTAGAAAATATACAAATGTAAATAGGTATACGTTGAAATTAATTTTAACATATAAGTACAAGTACCTCCTTGTGAATTGCAGACATCATTAATACCTATGTCTGTTCGTCTTTGAATCAATAATGTTCCTATTTGTTTTTTATTAAAAGTCCTGTGAATTCCCATCACCCTAACCAAACATTCCCTTGGAAAATCACCCCAGTGAATGAACTAAGTAATTGAGAAACGGCATATAACTAATTCCAACATTAGTAGTTGAAGTTCTCACATTAATGTGCATCTGCTACAGTTTGCTAAAAAGCAATTAACGATTTTTTGGTCGACTTGGTGGTCTTACACTACTTTTGCTGCCCTATAATACTACTCTGTACTATGTTGAACTTCTGACGATTTGTAGCCTCACTCTGAAGTCCAAATTACTCACGTCACATTCGATGACAGGATCTAGAGAAAGACTTAAGATTCTTAGGTTTTATGACACTTCTGAGAATATTTACCATCCTAAATATCGATGTATATGCTACCACTTTCTGCCAGGATAAACTAAAAATCATTTGATGAAAACAAGAAGCCAGGTTTGTCAGTTCGGATGTTGGGCCTTCCTGCATATCATGTATTTTTCCACGGTGAGTTTAAGGGGACAGACCAGCACCTTCTACGGAATTAATGATTCAAAACTTGGATCTCATGCCTATGGTAACGAAACTGATTCACAATATTCGATGGAGCTGAAGGCTAAGACCTCAGGGACCTTACTCATTTCTGCTGACGCCAGTCCATATACGTTTCACAAGTAGACTTTCAAATGTTGCCTATTCACATGTTTAGTCCCTCGGGAGCATCGAACGAAGAAACATCTGGCTGTGATCAGCTCAGTGAAAAGTAGACAGTGTAACGAACAGTGTTGGAATGTTTATTCAGTCGGCGCAATGACCTCAAAGGAAGGCAGTAAATATCTAACTATCGCGGAAATTGCCATCGGAGCAACACAGAAGGTCGTTCAACATCTTCTTCTTCCTCTTTATCGCTCCTAATTCAACGCTGTTTCCCTGTCAAGGCATAGTTGCCACTACAGTCGAGTTGGCTTTGCAATTGAACCGTTCCCGCCACGATTTTTTCAAATTCAAATGACAGAGCAGTTTATTGTAATTTGAGTTTTGTTTGATATTACTCATTATTGTTACATTTTTGTATTATAATTTATGTATGTAGACATAACTGTCTAGATGTTAGTATGTTCATACTTTGGTTCCCATGCCGAAATCTTGGTGCCTCCTATTTCTTTTTTTTTTTTTTTTTTTTTTTTTTTTGGGGACACAGATCAAAACATTCAATCAAAACTTCATCAAACATCCACTCAAGTGTAATGGCGTCATTTCAACACGCATTCCCACAGTGTAAAAATATGAAACATTAACGGTGTTAAATAGTGGTGTACATGTACGGTGCACAATTAGGGTGTAAATCTTAAATAGGAAATATGTCCTAGGTATATAATCCCCATTCATTCACCAAACTCAACATCACATCTTACATCAGCTGATCAGTGTTCGGCCATTTTTCCCCTGGTCAATTCAAAAGCCAAACGACAATAGTGGCATGTATGGTTTGACTGTCTGAAACATCACTAATGAACCAGCACCTAGCATAACTGATGAAGACATGATATCTTATCTTAATAATACTCAAAGGAACTATCTCATGGAGATGTGTGTCCAAACGTGTTTTGATGGTGAATTTCCACCTCTCCTGTTCTATTTATTGATTAAGGGTACCTAGTAACTTATTTGAGCTGCTATATGTGTATATTATTTTAATGTTATTTTATTTTTTTGCTATTGTCATCTTAAAGCTCTATGCCTGCCTCCACCAGCAAGTTCTTCATGTTGAGCCAAAGCTCTTTATGCTTTATGCCCCTTTTCAAGTATGCCATCATCAGTTGTGCTTTATTCTGTTAATCTTTAGTCCAATCTTGGCCTATGAGACCCCTGATGATTGTCTGTGTTTTTGTACATTGTAGGAGGAAATGTATCACATCCTGCATTTCACCATTGTTGGTGTTGTGGTGTGAACTCACATCTATGTCAACTATTCTATGTAAGGCTCCATAATAAGGTTGTATGCAACCACAACCCTTGTTCCATGATTGTACCAAGGCTTATGTTTAGTGTGCTTGACCCCTAACTTCCTATGTTCAGATGCACGTTTACTCGTTTCTATAAATTATATATTTTTACATCATTAAACGTTTATTCCATTGCGTAACTATACCAAACAACAGTTGGCATTGTGGATCTTGTCGTTTCCGCATTCTCCACTTGAAGAGATTCTCGTTGCCGTGTCCTATGAGAAGTCTGTTGATGTAGGTTATGTCTTTGATATACATTTCTTCTTCATCAATGAACCATTGTGGCTGTGTTGGATTATCTTCGATCCCTCTTGTCCATGAACCTGGGCCTATTTTGTTCTTGTGACTTGATGATCGGATCTAGATCTGTGTGTATCTTATAAGTATTGAGATATCTATTGAGCAATGGGAGATAAGGTCAGCCCGGCAATTGCCCAAAATGCCCATGTGTGACGGAACCCATTGAAATTTTAATGATGGATTGTATGAGAGCTACGTGTCTTGCTGTGTGTATTGGGGGTAGCGTACCAATTTTAATGTTGCCAAGTGTATCAAGGACCGATTTTTAATCGGAGAGAGTCGAAGTGGGATTTTTATGTTGGGTGTGGATATGGTGGAGCGCAAGTTCAATGGCGTACATTTCCGCCTGGTAGCTTGAAGTGATATGTCTCATTTTTTTCCCCCAGCCTCATTTTCTGGTTGCTCGTGCACAACACTTCGGTTGGTATGGCGCGGACTTTTTGCAAAAACTGAGCTGCAGTGGATTCACTATTGACATCGCGCACGAGAGATTTGAAAGATATAAAATCCATGATTCGACGAGAAAACAAAACTTAACACGACAACTAGGAAAACGACTGTCCGTAAAGCAAATATGGTCGGCGTCCGGGAAAAGGACTAAACCTCAAACAGAGCACAATCGATTATCTCAATAATCGAACCTTCCGGCCCTATAAAGCACTAGTACCAATAATTTAGTTAAGAGGTCTTGTATTGCGCCTCTGCGTCTCTTCTTTAGTTAATATTAACAAATTGAGTTGTTGTTTTATTCGTAGAATCTCTGTGAGATCTATGTGAATAGTGTAGTGTTGTCTGGGACAGTCAGTTGACAGGGTATAGTGTGTTGTTGACAGCTCCCAGAATTGTAAGTGAAGTAGCAATAAGCCTTAAGATTTGACAGTAAATGTATTCGTGTAGCCTGTATGCTACAGGCTAGGTGCTGGCAATAGCATGCAGAGAGTTGATGGGTGACTAAAAAGTGGGTGATTAAAAAACTTAATCTTAACTGCATCCAGTATTTGACGGAGTGGCTGATTTTGAGTTTTTCGCAATGTGGATATATTACCTGGTTTTGCCCATAAATACATGAACGAACCGTACTCAATTTTTGGTTGTACTGCCATTATGTAGAGTTGTAATTGTTCTCTAGGATGGTTGCCCCATTTATTCCCCTTCATGTATTTCATCGCCATTATATCCCTTTCTATTCTTGCCTTAACCTCTTTGGTATGTGGTATACCTGACATGTTATTGTCCAGAAGTACTCCCAGATATTTAACAGTAGTCTTTTCTTTGACGATATCTCTTCCCCAAGTGATATTAGTATCCATTGTTGTGTGCGCGTTAGAAAAGAACAGAATTGAAGATTTGGATGAATTAATCGTAAGGTGCAGTTTGGAGAGGTTGTTGTGTAGAGTATTTGATTCTGATCATTGTATATAGCATTTGTTCTTTGTTGTCACCTTCTACATACATAACTATATCATCAGCATACGTGCTATTGTTATAGAGGTGTATTCATTCCGTAACTCTAGTCATATAAATGTTAAAGAGTAACAGTGAAATAGGACTACCCTGCTCCAATCTCCCACTGCAAGTGACGGTGTGCACTTCGTCAGTGAGTATTTTGCCTGTGAATGCTATTGTTACCCAGTTGGAAATGTACATATTTGTTTGATTGTTTGATTGATGGAATGTTTGATTGAGCAAGTATGTTTGTGAGGATATCTATGTTGACCTTATTGAAAGCTTCTGAAGCACCTAGTAATAGACCAAATTAATGTATCCTTGCCTTTTGTTTGATTATTGATTAGGTTTAAATTGCATGTAAAGAAAAAAAAAAAAAAAAAGAACTGACTCTCAAACTCAGAAAAATGTCCTGGTTAATGGACAGACGACCAAAAATGTCTGTTCAAAACAAACGAACCCTGTACAACCAAATCCTAAAGCCAGCATGGACTTACGAAGCACAGCTGTGGTACTGCACAGCTCAGAGCAATTGGAAGCTTATCCAGACTTTCCAAAATAGTGTGCTCAGGAACATAAATAATGCACGCTGTTACATTCAGAATGATAGTTTCCACCATGATCTACAGGTGGAAACTAAAGATGAAACTATCAAGAAAATTGCCACCACCCAAAAAGAGCGACTAAGAGGTTATGTCAACATCGAAGCTGTACATTTGTTTGATGTCGAGAAGACCAAAGAGAAGAAAACCACATGAACTAGCAGAGTGATAGTAAAATAACAAACTAATTAGCTCACCGATTCTCAGACTTTGTCAAAACAGGTTCTGTATCTCTGTTTTGGATTGTTTTTATAGTACATAAGATCAAAATTACATTGCTAATAAGTTGTAAATTAAAAAAAAAAAAAAAAAAAAAATTGTTTGAGTATTTACGTATATATTAGCTCTACATTATCCACGATCAATTCTGTCAACAGAATTTGTAGCATTAGACCACATTCAACAGACGAATTCTATTATGGCTAGTCCATCCAATTCAGATTTACCCGGTGAGATACTAGGGCAAAGTCATCCAGTGATTGGCGAAGCTCCAACCCCCTACACCCAGAGTTTGCGAAACTCTCCTTGAACCAATCGTCCACTGATCCTGATCCTCCACTCCATGTGGATTGAAGCTTTGTTCAAATTTAGCATTTATGTTGTCATATTCATACATGCAGGGAAAGAACTTCTCTGTGTTAATGTCGATTACAAAATTATTCTATCGATGAAAATAAACCATAGTAGATAGGTACGTCATTAATTTGATTAAAAATTTCCCTATAACTACCAAATATGATCATTAGTATTATATTACAACTTACTTTTGCTGTTGTCATAAGATCCAGCCACGACTCTTAAACGCTCAGGGTTATGGAAACATCTCCGCATACAGTGATAGGCAGTGAGGACATGGTTCGGAGTTACGATTGTACCACCGCAAAAGGGTTTCGAGGTCACAGAATCATACAGCTGGACTATAAATGGGTATTCGTTCATCTCATAATATTCGCCTCCAGCCAGCCTCCCGGTTTTCTGTTCACAAGAAATGTTGATAAAAGATTTAAAATAAATATTTCCATTCATATTATAGATAGGCATTCAAATTATTGTAAAGACCTTACAAATAGCTACATGTACCCTAGCGACCGTAGCTTCAAAAGGTACCTAGGTCTTTCGAAGACATATACAACACTAGCCCACCCAGCCCCACTAACAGCTTCGCCTTGGTTCAAATCAAATTGTTTTTATGTTGGACAATATTTTTCAATAATGAACCTTTATAAGAGACCCAGAAAAAATGCTGCAAGTTATTACACAATGGTTTATTATTTCTTTGTTAGATAGCCCTTCTACACAGATCATTGGTCTATAATAATTGTTAAACTCCGTAGGTACTACGTAATATATGATCAGAACATGGCCCATCGAGCCACCAAGAAGGGTTCACACTTTTACAGTTCCTAGACCCCGCAATTTTACGCTTCACAGTAAAAATGTTTTAAAAAAAGGTTGATAGGAAATGAAAGAATATAGGTTCGAAATTTGAAATTTACTTCCTTTGTATTATCAAAATTCAATACCAGCTGTGGGGCCTCTGAGCCTAATTTGTTTTTTGATCTACTTATGATGCTGGATAAAGGGGGTTAGAAAGGTAAAAAAAAAGTTAACATTTTTTAAAAATGAAAGTGTAACATCTACTGAAAATTTTAAGACCAACAGCCTACTACTAATGTCTCTTCTACGAATATTAATGAAGGTATGCATTTCCTAAGGTAATATCCTCCCAGTATGTAGCTAGGTGCTAGGTGAATCGCCCACAGAAAACACTGAAAGTTTATTTTCAAGTCTTTTACAGTGTTGATTTTCCTGAATCGAGTATGGGTAGCTGGAATGCCTGCAGAATGGCGAAAAGCAGAAATAATACCCATTTCTAAGAAGGGCAAATCTCCAACCTGCCCAGAGAACTTCTGTCCAATTGCACTCACGAGTGTGTTTTGCAAGCTGTTGGAGAGGATGGTTCTCAACCGGCTGAACATATTCCTGGAAGAACGGGGATTGCTATCCCACGCGCAGGCAGGATTCCGAGCACACCGCAGTACCATGGAACATATTGCCCATTTGTCCCAAGAAATAAAGAACGGGTTCCAACGTAAACAAAGCTCACTGGCTGTGTTTGTGGATTTTAAATCAGCATTTGATGTTGTCTGGCGGAAAAAGCTGCTCAGTAAGCTCCTGGAGCTGGGTGTGCATGGACATATGTACAGGTTTGTCGCCTCTTTTCTTGCTCAGCGCTTCATTAGGGTGCGATACAACAATGAGGTCTCAGTGTACAGACAGACTCGCCAGGGACTTCCACAGGGCTCAGTGCTGAGCCCGGCGCTGTTCAACATAATGATTGATGATGTCATCAACCAGGTTACAAGTCCTGGAATTAACGCACTCCTTTATGCTGACGACTTGGTGATCTGGGGTACAAGCAGCTCGATCCAAGCCCTCGAAACTGCACTGAATGGAGCGTTGAGATCACTGGGTAGATGGGCCGCCAAAAATGAGATGACAGTGAGTCCAACTAAGACCATTTTTCAGCTGTTTAGCCTTTCCAAAAAAGAGCATTCCATCTCGCTCTACTACAACTCTGAAGCCATCCCGAGAACTTCGGAGGCAGTCTACCTGGGGGTGAGACTGGACACGCAGCTCACCTGGAGGAAACATATTGATTCTCTGAAGGATAAAGGCCTGAATAGATGTAAATTGCTCAAGCGACTCACTGGTACCAAATGGGGTGCAACTCAAGATGTCCTGGCCTTAACCTACAAAACCTACGTGCGCCCTGTTCTGGAGTATGGATCTGAGGTTACTGTGACTGCTGCAGATACCCATCTCACAAAGCTGGAAAAAGCCCAGAACTGCGCCCTGCGAGTCGTAACAGGTGGCCCAAGGTCTACACCAATCACTGCAATGCAAGTCCAGTCGGGCATTGAGCCTTTGAAGGACCGACAGCAGATAGCCTCTGTAATGTTGAAGGAAAGGCTGGCAAGGCTCAGTGATCCATACTGGACCCAGGACAACAGTGTGGCACCTAGACTGAAGACCCAGACAAACTTCACTTCTGCGGTGGCAAGGATTAAGGAGGAGCATGCCATCTCTCTTGGCCCGAGAGAAGCTTTTCTTGGTTCAATGCCAATCCTTAGCACTCCCCAGCTAAGACTTGACCTCGTTAGAAAGGTTAGTAAGGAGCTGTGTTCATCCCAGGAACTGAGATCCCTTGCCCTGGCGACTATAGAGGAGAGATATCCACCTGAAACATGGCTGCATGTCTACACTGACGGATCCGCCCAAAACTCGACCACCAATGCAGGAGCAGGAGTTTTCTCCAACTCTTTCCAACTTAGTGCTCCCGTTGGACAGTCAGCCTCCAACTTTGACGGGGAGGTCGAAGCCATTTCTATGGCTCTGGGCGAGTGCCTGAGGAGAACTGACACCAGAGTCGCAATTTTTGTGGACTCCATGGCAGCTCTCCAAGCTGTGTGTAACGCTAGAGGAGACGACGACAGTTCCATTGTGAGAAGGTCCAAGCAACGAGCACACGAGCTGATCAGCAGAGGAGTGGAACTGGTGCTTCAGTGGATTCCCGGACACTGTGGAGTGTATGGGAATGAGGAAGCTGATCGTCTGGCGAGAGAGGGTGCCCTTTCCGCCCAATTTGAGAATAGCGTCACGTACCACACTTCCAAAAGAGCTATTAAGACCTGTATTATGAAATCTTTGGAAGTAAGGCAGCAGCGGGAGGCTGAAGGTAGGAAGTGGCAATCACTGACTGTACAGAACGGACGGATTCCACATAACCTTCCTTGACAAGTAGCTGTAGCCTGTTTTAGGCTAACCACAGGCCATGACTACCTCCAGGGCCACCTGCACAGAATAGGTGTATTTCAGAGCCCGGATTGTGTGCTCTGTGGAGGCGGGTTCATGGATAGTCAGCATCTGGGTAATTGTCCAGAGCTTGAAGACGTCCGTGCATCCTTGGAGGCCGAAAATTGTATTTACATTAGAAACTCGACGTTATATTGGGCTGCGAGAAGACGAATGGCCGAAGTTGCCGTGAACCGTCGAGGCATAAGATTAAAAAAAAAAAAAAAGTCTTTCCATAAACATAATCTTCTTATTCTTCTTCTCATTTGGAAGTGAAATCAATGATTTGTATCATGTAGGAAGCAAATCTGCGAATTAAAGGGAAAATGAATAGACATAAAGGAAGTTGTGAGCGAAACAGTTCCTCAATATTCGCTGTGGAAAGATAACTGCAAGCGCCTCACCTGAAAAATCACTTTTAGCGAATTTTTGAAGAAAATTAAGCTATTGCTCTCGCCTCAAAATTTGTAGAATGTGAATTTTTGAAAAATTTTTATGCAGAAATCCGTTTCAGGCTATTCTGAATTATATTCTGAAGTTTAACGCATTTTTTTATGTATGTATGTATGTATATATGGGTTGCTGGGGTAGGGTAACTGTTGGTGTTTTTATCTCTTCGGAGCTCCTTCAAATCCCTACCCAAGTCAAGGTCATACGTCCCCGTCGTGCAACCTGGGGTGGCAGAATGACCCAATGGCGATTAGGGGGGAGGCTCGTGTCAACGGGTCTCCCGACCCTTTCATTTCGTCTCCCCCGTTATGGACAAGAAGTACAGTGAGCCTCATAACCCCCGCCTGCCCATTGGCCAGCGGGGTTCTAGGGGGGGCGCTCAGGGGCGCCCCAGGCAGGGGCGTCGGTCTTCCTCTCCCTCTTCTTCTTCCTCATCATCCTATCCCTCCTCCTCATCCACTGCCCCAGCGAATGCCCACCAGTGTGCCCATTGCGATAGAGCCTTCAGTTCCAAGCGAGGCCTCAGTGCCCACGTCTGGCAGAAGCATCCAGTACAGGCCAACGATGCAATTGATATAGAGCGAAAGCGGCCTAGGTATGCTTCTGAGGATTTGCGGCGAATGGCAGCAGAGGAGGCGGAAGCAGTGCGTAATGGGGTACGCAATATAAACGTTTTCTTGCAAGCCCGTTTCCCCATGCGCACGCTCTACGCCATTCAATCTCTTCGCCTGAGACCCCACTACAAGCAGCTTGTCCAGGATGCAATCCTGGCAAATAGCAGTGGGGCCTCTCCCGCATCTCCGGCAGACGTGGGACAACAGCCCGCCATTCAGCAATCCTCCCCCGTGACCTCCGGTCTTCTTTCAGACTTGAAGACTGAAGTATTGAGGCTCGGGGAGCAGGTAGGCAATATTGTTGGTTATGAGAGTGCCTACCTGCAGGATTTGGCGAGGCGGGCTGTTGAGGGGCCAAATGGCTTGGAGGACGAGGTCGCGGCCTATGTGCAGAGGATCTTCCCGCAGGTTGAGGAAGCGACCGTGGCGAGGCACCAGGGAGACATTCCCTCTAATGTGGTGCCTCGTGGAGGTCGCAGAGTGGCTAAGCAAGCAAGGAGGCGGGAATACCATCGTGTCCAGAGACTGTGGAGGAAGCATCCGGCTCGTGCAGCTGCGGAGGTACTGGAGGGAGCTGGGGAAGAACAAGTTATGCCCCCCCTCCAGGAGTTTGTGAATTACTGGGAGCCACTTATGAGTGCTCCCAGCTACAACTCTGGTGAGCCAGTAGTGCCCCCAGCTTCCACCAGGGACTCCTTACGCAGCATCATGTGCACACCGGTGCTTCATGACGAGGCACATAAGTGCCGTGTCAAAAACTCCACTTCTGCTGGACCCGATGGTATTTCCGCCCGACGCTGGAATAAAGCTCCAAAGAATGTTAAGCTGCTCATCCTCAACCTGTTGCTACTATCTGGAAGACCCCCGAAAGCGTTGACCCGTGCCCAGACAATTTTCATCCCAAAGAAAGGGGGAAGTGGGCCTGGAGGCTACCGTCCAATTTCTATTTCGTCGGTGGTCTTCCGCCACTTCCAAAAGGTTCTGGCATCTCGCCTCCAAGTGGCTGGTGTCATAGGTGACGTCCAGAGAGCATTTCGGCCAGCGGATGGCACAGCAGAGAATCTTACAGTTCTCCAAACTGTCATTTCGCTGGCCCGTATCAAGAAACGGCAGCTCCATCTTGCCGCTCTGGACGTCGCTAAGGCCTTTGACACAGTTAGTCACTTTGCCCTGACCGATTGTCTTCGTGGTGTCGGGGCTCCTGCTCGTTTAATTGAGTATGTTGCCTGTCTGTACCAAAAAGGCGTGACGGTCCTCGAGGCACAGGGTGAGATGTCAGGGGATGTTGTTATTGGGCGCGGGGTACGCCAGGGGGATCCTCTGTCGCCACTCCTTTTCAACCTGGTCGTGGATACGGCCTTGGGTAAGCTGCCAGCTGAAATAGGGTTTGATCTCGTCCCTGGGGTGCGAGTAGGTGCATTAGCTTTTGCTGATGATGTCATCCTACTCGCAGAAACCCGTGAGGGCTTGCAGATCTCCCTCAATGCATTTGCTGAGCAGCTAGCCAGGTGTGGTTTGGTGGTCAACCCAGCTAAGTGTGGGTCGGTCTCCTTGGTCCCGTCGGGTCGCCAGCATAAGGTGAAGGTAGTGGATGAGGAGTGTTTTGTCTTAGGACAAACTTCCATCCCTGCCCGATCCGTGTTGGAGGTCTGGCGGTACCTTGGGGTCGACTTCATGGGTGTGGCCACTATAGCCGCAAGCCGTGTGGACCTTGGTGGAGCATTAGCTTGTGTCACCAAGGCTCCATTGAAGCCACAGCAGAAGCTGCGCCTCCTTCGCACGTACTTACTGCCAAAGCTTACCTATGGGTTAGTCTTTGGCAGGCTTACTGCGGGGAGGCTGCTTGAGTTAGATCGTGAAGTTCGCTCTGCTGTGCGCTCTTGGCTAGGCTTTCCACCTGGTGTCCCAAGTGCTTATATCCACGCACCGGTCAAGGCCGGTGGGCTCGGTATTGTCTCCCTTTCTGCCAGCATCCCATCTTCACGCCGCCAGCGCCTGCTTGCCCTTAGGGGCTCGAGCTGGGAGGTCGCCCGCACTGCTGCTGACCTGGACTTTGTCCGGCAGCAGTTGTTGTGGTGCGATCGAGCAACACCAACTGCTCCAAAACCCAGCTCATCTGCTGAGTTCGCTGCTGCACTGCATGAGTCAGTAGATGGTAAAGAACTCCGACAGTGCTCTGAATCCCCCATTTCTACCCAGTGGGTGGAATGGGCTTCAGAAGGCATTGGGGCCCGCGACTATCGCCATTTTCACGCCGTCCGGGTGGCTACACTAGCCACCTCGGTGAGGTGTTCGAGGAGTAGTCGCGGGACAGTTGACACCCTTTGCCGTGCCTGTCGGGGTAAAAATGAGAATCTGTATCATGTAGTGCAGCAGTGTCCTCGTACTCACGGTGGCCGCATTTTACGTCATGATGCGGTTGCCAAGCAGATAGCAGGTGCTTTGTCATCTAGCGGTTGGGATGTCGAAAGGGAGAGACTATACCACATGCCGAGTGACCGGGGCAAGAAGCCAGATATCGTTGCAATCAAGCCCGATGGGTCTGCCATAATCCTGGATGTCCAGGTTGTCAGTGGCAGCGTGGACATGGAGCAGACCTGGCGGGCTAAGAAAAGTAAATATGATAGAAATGATTTGCGCCAAGCGATATCTGAGCTAAAAGGAGTGGCACCTAATAACATCAAGGTCATTGCCGCGACCGTGTCATGGCGCGGGGTGTGGTGCGGGAAAAGCGCCACGGAGTTACTCGAGATGGGCATCTCTGCAGGAGTACTCCGTGGTATCACCACCCGCGTCCTGAGGGGTTCTTACTTGAACTGGTGGTCATTCTATAGGGGCACTTCCTTTCATCCCATTCTTCCTCCTCGTCCTGCAACTTCCCTTATCCCTAGAGCCGGCGTCGGGTAAACCTGGGCGTCCTCCCCACTTTTTTATTTTATTTGTTCATTTTTTAAATTTAATGGTGTGCCCCCTCCGCCTTTGAGGGGAGTTTTGTAAAAAAAAAAAAAAAAAAAAAAAGTGTCATTCCAGACGATAACTGTCCGTAGAATTGTGCTAGAAACTTCAAACAAATTTTAAAATGTTAAGGACTCAAAACGAAAGTTCAAGTTCGTTGGCCAGCATGATCGGATTACATCTTCAGGTTGAAATTTTCAAAAATGTAGTCAAACATTTCAAAATAGCCTGTTTTTTGCGATTTGTTGTGCGAAATAATCTTTTCAGTATACTAACATGTGGTATATTCGGATTCAGCGTAAAATTTCCTATAAGAATATGTATCAAGTTTTCAAAAATTTCAAAGTTGAAAAATCAGTCAAAAATTGAAATAATGCCGTTCGCTAGTTGTAAAAATCGGTAATATTTGCATGAAACATTGTCCAAATTCAGATTGAACTACTCTTATGGAAGTATACCTGTACAAACCAATCCTAGAACCATGCTGTTTAAAACGTAGGTAGTAGGTACTTGTTTAAAAAAAAAAAAAAAAAGTAATCACAACTGATCAATCACAACTGATCACATACTGTTAAGATTTCAACTGCCTTCAATACTGACCACATTGGACATCGAAATCTATGAATACTTACCTACATTTGTCTTTAAATCTACAACATTAGTTTAATAATAATAAAGTATGAGTACCTCTTAATTATTTTTAATATTTGAGTCCATGTTTGTCTATCAAAATCATAAACTAAAATTTCTCCACACGATCAATAGCGACTGAAATGACGAAGATTTTTTCAAAAATTCGCTCATGGGGTCATGCTGCATGACTGGACTTTTTTTTGACACATTTACCCCATTTTCTCAAGATCTACCCACTGGTTTTTTTTTTTTTTCTTTTCAACAAGTTTTTCTTTTTGAAAGAAAAATTTCTACCGGTTCGATTCGATTGTTTTTTATATCGATGTATCGAATCGGTAAAGTTGATTTTTTATGGGTACTTCCACGCTATCTCTTGATATCAACACCAATATTAAAATTTTGACAATCTCCGCGTCAGTTTGTTCTATATGCTATTGAAAACAACTAAAAACAGCCGGGGAACTTTACTAATATGGTAAGTCAGATAATGGGGCAAATATGAAGGGAAACGGCTTTTTTCTTTTTTTTTTTAATAATAAAATAAGGTGATTTCATTTGACGAATGGACGCCCGAAAATGCTTCAATCAGTAAATAGTGCAGCTTTTTGGATACGAAATTGTCCAACGAATTCAGTGATATATAACAAAGTAAATTTATTTGTATTTAAATTGGTCAAATAATGAGTTTGTGTAGAGGGGTACAACAATTTTGTGGTGCACTGGGAAGTAAACCTTCCTAACCCCCTGAAACAAGAAATGTAGCTCCTTTTTGGAGATCTGGAATACAATAATTTCATAGTACTTACCTACGGAGGGACTTGGATCAGCTTTGGAACCTCCGAGGCTAATTTCATTCCTATTTGAATCACGGTGTTGTTATTTAGATGGAGCTCCTTTGGAACTCCTCTGAAAAAATTACGAGGTACGTGGGCTCAGCTGTGGGGCCTCCATACTGATCAGCTGTGGGGTCTCTGAACCTATATTCTTTCCTTACCCATCTCTTTTTTTCTTTTTTTTTTTACATTTTTACTGTGAAGCGTAAAATTGTGAGGTCTTGGAACTGTAAAGGTGTGAACCCTTTTGAGGGGAACAATGCGCCATGTTCTGAACATTTATAACTTACGGGGTTATTTATATACCAATGATCTGCATAGAAGGGCTACCATCACAGAAATAATAAACCATTGTGTGATAATTTGCAGCGTTTTAATAGTTCATACATGATTCTCACCACACCCAATATTACCCACAGAATCTGGGTTCGCCAAGAAGTTATTCTGAACTCCTACTAAAAACCCTTTAGTTGGTATAAAACTGGAAACTCAAATCATACTCAGCCTACCTGATTCTCCTTTGAATTTCGGTACCATTTATAAGAGAGGTGGGGTGAAAAAGGTTTTGGTATTTTGTGGAATTGCAGACCGCACTATTTGCAGCCCGACAAAGCGTCCATCTTCCAGATAATACTTTCTACATAGAGAATTTAGGCCTGCTTGATTACTTATAGAGATCGGGAACCTATTTGGTATCAAGAAACGCAGTAGGCGAGAGATGCCACAGCAAATGGTGTCACTGTTCGGCAAAATATTTCAATTAGGTACATGAAACACGTGGGAACTGCTCCCCGTAGTGGGGAGGGGGACAGCTCATCCGTGTGGTTGCGAAGGTCTTGTGTAGACGGCACCTACCAAACCCAGAAGTCTATTATAAGCTGTTTATTGTCAATGAAGCGATTACATACTTTTGGTTTCTTATTCCTCCATCCACATGGACAGTTAGTTTTCAACTTGCCAGGTGATATACCATAAGAGCTGTCATCTATTGGTTGAATAGACCAAGAGGTGCGAGGTGGACGGTACAGAACTGGACCACTTTTAGACATGATTTTTGAATCGGCTATGCAGTGGAATGCGTCTGAAATTAAAATAGAATAAGTTAAGTCATTCTTTGCCTTGGTGGTTAATGTCATAAATTTGTTACGCCCAACGTCGATCTTGTAAGCAGTTATATTTACGAGTACCTACTTAATTGAAATTTACCGAAATATGTATAAAACAAGTGGTTTATTTGATTTATTTCTGAATGTTTTCAACATTATTCACATGTAACTTTTTTTAACAACTTTTGTATTTTGTACTTTTTCAGTTCTTTCTCCTCACTGGGCCAAAATACAGATAGATTGGGCTCCTCGGGCCTGTTGTTTACCACAATCATATTAGTCAGAGATACCTTCCTCATTATCTCTTCCTTGGAGCGCCATTTTGAAAAATTGGCATTAAAACATTTCAAGTGATTAATTTCGTATCCCATTTAATAATCCCTTAACCTCAATAAATATATGAAGTTATATATTGGAGAATAAGAAATTAAATCACGTCAATCACTTGGAATGTCACATAAACGCATAAAGGATTTATAATATTCCTGCATTCTCTCTGAATAAGCTTTCTCTAGCTCAAATAGGTTGTTCAAGCTCGATTAGTGAAACAGACGCTGTAAACAGTAGTCGTTACAGAAAATGTCGTTCAGTAAAAAAATCTTGGAATGTTTTGCCTCCCTGTAATCAAGTATGAATAGTTAAATGAAAAGTGGATTTATTCAGTGAATCTGTATGATAAACCCAAAACAAAGACTTTCGATGGAGAGCGAGAATCTGAAGATTTCCAAATAGTACCCGCCTAGTTGGATTTTTATAGAAGACATTCTTCATTGGATAAGCGGATGGAAAAATATAATATGAACTAGGTACCTACATAGTACTCTTTATCTCATCCATTTTAATAACTTACTTTGTGACGTTGGTGCATTGTTTTGTTTTCTGTAAATAACAAAAACATTATCGCTTTCGTAATTGACATAAGCTGTTGTCCTTCCACAAAATGTCACCCCTTTTCCATTCACAGAAACCGTCAGTGAGCTATTAGTGCAGTTGTATGTCTGCAAAGAAAAAGGTAAGGCTTCATGAAAAAAATCGAATTTTATGATTGAGCAAAGTGTTTAGCATAAAGTCGAACTGGTGATCATAATTTAATATTATGCACACATCTTTCTATCCACCTGAGATGAGGAAACCCTACGCATTAAACCTGTAGGTGTTAACTCAAGTTGAAAATAGCTCGGAATTGGTGTATGTAATAAATATTCATTATTGAACAAATTTAAACGCTGTAAATCATTACACAAATGTTTATTTTTCTGCATTAAATTTTTTCTCTCTCGATAACTCAATCCATTACGTTTCGACAACTACTGGAGTCCTTTTCCACCTTCATTCCTTCTACAATGTTCAATAAAGTGTTTTTTTCTCTCTCTCTCTTTTATTGTAAATTGGACTTATTTCGAGGATATTTACATTTCCCTGTTGATGAACAAAGCAGCATAGTTCAAACCATGACGACGCATCGAGATACCTAGATAGATAGATAGATATATAGATAGATAGATAGATATATTCTTTGTAAAGGCCTAAATGAGGCAATACAAACGTCAGGTAAATAAAAAATACATAAATACAATATAAATATAACAATACACTGAAAATTAAGTCATGACACAATTGAAAATATAATAAAAATAGTTAGAGATTCTTTGGGTAACAACTTAGTCAGGTACATATTTCCTCCAATTCACATTGAAAAAACTTGATACTTCATACAGTTCAATCTCAATCAGGGCTCGCTTCAGGGTACTTTTGAACTTTTTAACTGGAAGCATTTGAATTTGTATTGGTAGGCAATTGAAAAGACGAGTCCCCATCTGTACCGGATCACTTGTCAACGTTGTCGTAAGGCGAGCAGCTGGTGGGCGTAAATTATTATTGCCTCTGGTGGGATATTGATGAACATCGTTACCTCTTACAATTGAGTCAGTACGCCCTCGAACAAACAGAAGGGAATTCAGAACATAGTAGCTTGGAATTGTCAGAATCCCGAGGTCTCTAAAGTGACTACGGCAGCTCTGACTCCAATTCAGCCCCCTCAAAATTCGAACAGCTCTTTTTTGAAGCATAAAAACCTCGGCAGCATGACAGGAGTTTCCTCAGAGCAAATGCAGTACGTAGCTCTACTGACGAAACAGGCAAAATAAACGGAAAGGAGAGTTGCGGGGGATACTGAAGATAGCAAACGACGCAGCATGAACAGCACCGAGGCTAGCTTGAGAACAAGATGTTCAACGTGAATACGCCACGATAATCTATTGTCAATTATAACTCCCAAAAAGGTAACGTGCTGCTCAGTTCTTCCATTCAGTCGGAGATCTAATGATTGGGTTTTGTCTTCATTAAGTATCATAGAGTTAGCTAAGCACCACTGCTTAACAACTTCGTCGGCGGCAGTGGTATCACTATGAAGAGTATCGAAGGAAGATCCTGATATTACAGTGGAAATGTCATCAACAAACAGGTATACATTACCGTCGTCGAACTGATATGCCAAATCATTGATGAACAGCACAAAAAGGCATGGACCCAGCACAGACCCCTGCTTCACGCCACAAGGAATGCTAACTTCGGAGGAAACTTCACCATTATAAGAAACTAGCTGCTTCCAGCCTTCGAGGTATGAAGAGAAGAAAGTAAGAGCGTCTTGACTGAAACCATAGTGAGCTAACTTTTTCAAAAGAATATTATGCGGAACCAAGTCAAAAGCTTTGGAGATATCATACAGCCTCAAAGATGTAGCCTGCTTATTCTCCAAAGACTGAAGAGTCCGTCTGACCAACGTTGAAGCAGCTGTGCAAGTACTTTTTCCCTTTTGAAAACCAAATTGATATTGATGGTGAATATCCTTCTCATCCAGATAAGCAGAAACACGCTTGAGTATCAGGTGCTCAATTACCTTAGCAAACATTGGTAACTTGGAAATGGGTCTAAACTCATCATAGGATTGACACTTCCCTTTTTTAGGTATTGGGGTAACAACTGAAATCTTTAAACAATCAGGGAAGCTGTTAACTGAAAAACATAAATTTATCAAGTACGTGAGAGGTTCGACGATGAAAGGAGAAACTGCCTTTAGAATTTCAGAATTAAACCCATAGAAATCGGAAGCTTTGGAATTGTTTAGGGAGAGGATGACCTCATATACTTCCTCAACCGAAGTTGGCTGAAACTTGAATTCTTCAGTGTGTTTAGGTGCCTTTTCGAGAAAGCTCAAGAAATTCGCATCAAAACTCGGTTGGCTAGAATTATTAAAAACTTTAGCAAAAGAATCACTGAATCCAGAACAACTCAGTTCTGGATTGCGGCACCCCTACAGGGTGAATAAGTTATCGTTTGGTATAAAAACAGCCCCATCCGAATTCAATAGAATTATGTCTCACATCATCCGTGCTGTTCAAAAACTGAGGCATATTTCGACGATCTGATCGTCCATGGTGCCACATATGAAGAATGTGCTAATAATCTTCGCACATGTTTGAAAACCCTATCAGAATATGACTTGCATTTAAATAAATAAAAATGCTCATTTTTTCAAACAAACATCGAATACCTTGATCACATCATTAGTCACAACAAAATTATGAAGTCACCTGAGAAAATTAATGCTGTTTCCAACATGCCACGCCCTTCAAATGTCTACTACGTTCGTCGTTTTCTTGGCCTCATCACTTACTACTCTCGTTTTGTCCCAGATTTTTCTACTACTTTCTGCCCACTTCGAAAACTACTCAGGAAAAACCAACGTTTTCACTGGGATTCTCTCTGTGAATCATCGTTCCATAAGCTCAAGACTGAAATTTGTAGCGAACGTGTTCTAGTTCCTTACAACACAGCACTTCCAATTGTACTTACCACAGATCGGAATGTGCCATGTCGGAATCGCCGCCGTTTTGAGCCACATAGTTGAAGGTAATGAAAAGCCTATCGCTTATGCATCTAGGTCGTTAACATGCTCTGAACAGAATTACAGCCAATTAGATCGCGAGGCTCTCGCTATTGTCTTTGGCGTTAGCAAATTTTACAACTACATATATGGTCAAAAATTTACCCTTGCAACTGATAACGAACCATTGTCACGAATATTTGGCCATAATCTCTCATTACCACTGATGACATCTGCCCGATTGCTAAGGTACGCTTCTTTTTTGTCTGGCTTTACTTATAATGTCACATTCAAAAAGGGCAAGGATAATGAGAATGTTGACTGCCTGTCAAGAGCTCCAATTACCCAATACTCTAAATCCAGTGATGTTGCTATCAATCAAGAAGTTTTTCAAATTTGTCACGAGTCTCTCTTCAATATATCTGGTAGATCTGTCACTGCTGAAATAATTCGGCAGGAAACATCCAAAGATCCTGTTTTACGACAGCTGATACAAACGCTTAAAACAAATTCTAATGACACACCTTTCACCATCCAAGATGGCATTATTTTTCTACTTGACAGGATAGTCATACCTGATAGCCTCAAGCAAACAATTCTCGCTGAACTCCATGTAACACATATTGGTATATCCAAAATGAAGCAGTTGGCTCGTAGGTACGTCTACTAGTCCAGTCAAAAAACCTAAAAAAATGACCCAACCTCCTAAAAAATCCGAAAGTTTTGAAACTTCGCACACTTATTTAAAGGTACCTAGGGATGAATATACCAGAAGTCCTCACGAATATGAGGCGAGCTCTAGCGGCAATTAGCGAAAACAGGTAACTTTTTTTGATTTTTTGTTAATATCTCGAGAACCTTTGGTCGGAGGTAAAAGTGTACCATATACATAATTGAAGCTTATTAAACTTGCAACAAAAATGATTATATACATTGTTCTTGTATTCCTAATGGTTACCGAGTTATAGGGCGCTAAATGATAGCGTTTTTTGAAAAATCGCGCTGGCGCTGTACAATATATGGCATTTCTTATAATAGTTTACAATGTTTTACCACTTTTTTTTGTATAACAAGGATGATTGATGAGATAAACTTTACAGCTTTGTATAAAAAGAAAGACATGATGTACATATTAAACAATGAAATACATAAACAAAAAATGCTGGGGACATTCCAAGAAAAATTGCGTGCAGAAAAATCAACCAACTCTTGATTGTTTTTTGGTAGAAGGCTCTGCAATCTGCTCATCTTGGTCTGCTTCTGAACTTGCAACCTGAAACACAGTAAGAAGAGGTAAATGTGCATGAGATGATGATGTGAGAGAACCATTATACGGATAAGAACATGTAGGTAAGCGAGCAGAAAAACAACATATGAACATTACGACCGATTCATGTATACTATTGCAAGATATCAATAAAAACATATTAAAAAAAATACAAAAGTGCAATATCACCTGACTTCTGGCTGTCTCTGTTTCTTCAAGGTTTATGACATCGGGATCATCGGGGTCATCAAAGTCTTCTGCGAGGGTGGAAGTAACACCATTTAAGCATTCGCCATGGCAGTTGTGGCAAACGCTTGTACACATTATTCCTGACTTTCGACAACCACATCTGTTCCCACATCCACCTGTACATTTGCAACAAATGAGGTTGAGGACAGCTTCAGATGCTGCTGGATCCTCTGTTGTCACAGTGATCAGCAGATCGCTTTCCAACTTCCGACCCCAGGAAGTACAGGAGGAAGTTCATTCCCAAGCCAAAATTGAAATTGGTGGTACACTCGAAATACGTGCTCCTGGAGGTTATCAACCCTTTCACAATCTTTCAGAGGATTGCCATCAACAAGTAGAGTGATGAGGATTTGAAGTTCTACTTACAGCATGAGCTTGCCCCGTACCCACTGTCTTTATTTGAGGGGGCAGGAATGCGGAAGACAAAGGAATGTACCTTGTATGATGCCTTCACTCCATTACAAGAAAAAGTTAACCTAGTCAATTTTGACATTGTTTTGGATGGAGGCTTACTATTACACAAGGTGGTGTGGCCCAAAGATTCGCCAACAATCTCAACCATCAGCCAGTGTTATGTAGCCTATGTTCTCAAGCATTATGGTGGCAACAGCTGCACGGTGGTGTTTGATGGTTATTCAGCCGCCCTTTCCAGTAGAAAGAGAGCTGAAAAAGCCGAAGGTACAAATCAAAGAGGTCAGTTGACGTTAACTTTGGAGAAAAAACAGTAGTAACAGTCAAACAGGACGATTTTCTTTCTAACGAAAAGAATAAATCTATACTAATTTCTTTCGTCACAACTGCCCTTACCAGCCATGGAGTTGAAACAGAACAAGCATCCAGTGATGCTGACACATTGATCGTCTGAACAGCACTCGCGAAATCTTTCACTTGTGACAAAGTAGCAATAGTCGGTGAAGATGTAGATCTTATTATTCTCCTCATGGCCTTAACTCCAATTGAACAAAACATTATTTGTGAAATCAAGTCATGGCAAAGTAGGAAGGAAAGTATATTCAATCCAGCAATTGCACACTTTGAGAATGAAGGACAGCATACTTCTTGTGCATGCGCTCAAAAGATGTGATACAGCTTTGGCTGCATATCTAAAAGGGAAACTCTCCTGTTTCAAATCGTTCAAGAAGGAGGCTGAACTGCAAGGTATATTTAAGAGCCCAAGTTCATCCTGTGAGGCTGTAGCTGCTGCTGGAAACTTAATATTCCTGGCATTGTACAATGCGCCCAGGAAGAAAACCTCTCTTAACATGCACCGCTATAATGCATTCACCAAGTCTGTATCTAATGCTAAACCCGACCTTTCTGCTCTGCAACCCACAGAAGGAGCAGCAAGACAGCACGCATTTCTAGTGTACCACCAAATTCAATTTTGGCTTGGGAATGAACTTCCTCCTGTACAGTGGGGTTGGAAGTTGGAAAGCGATCGGCTGATCACTGTGACAACAGAGGATCCAGCAGCACCTGAAGCTTTCCTCAACCTCATTTGTTGCAAATGTACAGGTGGATGTGGGAACAGATGTGGTTGTCGAAAGTCAGGAATAATGTGTACAAGCGTTTGTCACAACTGCCATGGCGAATGCTTAAATGGTGTTACTTCCACCCTCGCAGAAGACTTTGATGACCCTGATGATCCCGATGTCATAAACCTTGAAGAAACAGAGACAGCCAGAAGTCAGGTGAGATTGCACTTTTGTATTTTTTTAATATGTTTTTATTGATACCTTGCAATATTATACATGAATCGGTCGTAATGTTCATACGTTGTTTTTCTGCTCGCTTACCTACATGTTCTTATCCGTATAATGGTTCTCTCACATCATCATCTCATGCTGCACATTTACCTCTTCTTACTGTGTTTCAGGTTGCAAGTTCAGAAGCAGACCAAGATGAGCAGATTGCAGAGCCTTCTACCAAAAAACAATCAAGAGTTGGTTGATTTTTCTGCACGCAATTTTTCTTGGAATGTCCCCAGCATTTTTTGTTTATGTATTTCATTGTTTAATATGTACATCATGTCTTTCTTTTTATACAAAGCTGTAAAGTTTATCTCATCAATCATCCTTGTTATACAAAAAAAAGTGGTAAAACATCGTAAACTATTATGACACGGTGGTCCGCTGACTGATTCAAGGCCGTCTGAAATGCCGACGAAAACTGACTACAAGGCGGTGTTCCAGAACCTTGTACGAGTAGAAATTGACCCCCCGGGAAATCCGGGCTGATCGTTTACTCGTACAAGACGCAAATCAAACATTCAGTTTTCGGGTGTTGTAACAACCTAAATTATGGGCTCAGTAAAAAAAAAATTGGGTGAAACTAGACCCCAAATGGGGTAGAATGCCACCAACCGCACTTTTTTTTATCTCAACCCGTTGCCGAGATATGATTGTTTAAAGTTTTTTTCGACAAAAACACGTGTTAGACCGTAAAATCCTCATTTTCTCCACTATCGATACACTTTTTTCAATTTTTGACCACATATCTGAAATCAGCGTTAAATTTCGTATAAGAATATTGTTCTCTGGATCTTCAGAAGTTCAATCCTTAAACCATACTCCTTGTTCAAGCGTAAGAAAATTATAAAAACCAAGTTTCCCAAAAATCTTCGAAGCTGTACTGTCCCCCAATAAACAATCTTGAGACTTATTACACCTCACAAATTTATTCTTCATTCAAAGAGCTTTCAAACGATGGAGACGCTTTTGAAATTTCCTTTCAAATTGGTGCAGTTATTTAACCTGGAAGATGAAAAAACGTGTTACCTTTTGGTTGTTTTTTTTTTTTTTTTTTTTTTTTTTTTTTTTTTTTTTTTTTTTTCTTGATGGACGGGGTGGGATGAGTAAAAACACGGCGGCTGTAAAAAACGACGAAGACTTCCTAATCTCATTGAATAGTTGAACTCTGTCTCTCATCAACGAGTTGGAAATTGTTTTGACTGAAGAAAATGAGTTAGTTTGTGACGGTGGGGTCGTTTCGAAAAAGGGCAAGAGCGTGCATCCGCAGTCGAGGGAGCCACTTCGAAAACACAAAATTGTGTGTTGCATTTGAAGCAACAATGTAAATGTAAAAGTAAATTTGTTTTCTCTTTATCCAGGAGTAATTTTCATTTGAAATTGCGTTTTTTCCGTTGCCGAGTTTTTATTTGTTTTTTCATCCCAGCCCGTCCATCAAGAAAAAAACAACCAGAAGGTGACACGTTTTTTCATCTTCCAGGTTAAATAACTGCACCAATTTGAAAGGAAATTTCAAAAGCGACTCCATCGTTTGAAAGCTCTTTAAATGAAGAATAAATTTGTGAGGTTTAATAAGTCTCAAGATTATTTATTGGGAGACAGTACAGCTTCGATGATTTTCGGGAAACTTGATTTTTATAATTTTCTCACGTTTGAACAAGGATTATGGTTTAAGGATTGAACTTCTGAAGATCCAGAGAACAATATTCTTGTACAAAATTTAACGCTGATTTCAGATATGTGGTCAAAAATTGAAAAAAGTGTATCGATAGTGGAGAAAATGAGGTTTTTATGGTCTAAAACGTGTTTTTGTCGAAAAAACTTTAAAAAATCATATCTCGGCAACGGGTTGAGATGAAAAAGTGCGGTTGGTGGCATTCTACCCCATTTGGGGTCTAGTTTCACCCAATTTTTTTTTACTGAGTCCATAATTTAGGTTGGTACAACACCCGAAAACTGAATGTTTGATTTGCGTCTTGTACGAGTAAACGATCAGCTCGGATTTCCTGGGGGGTCAATTTCTACTCGTACAAGGTTCCGGAACACCGCCTTGTAGTCAGTTTTCGTCGGCATTTCAGACGGCCTTGAATCAGTTAGCGGACCACCGTGAAGAAATGCCATATATTGTACCGCGCTAGCGCGATTTTTCAAAAAACGCTATCATTTAGCGCCCTATAACTCGGTAACCATTAGGAATACAAGAACAATGTATATGATCATTTTTGTTGCAAATTTAATAAGCTTCAATTATGTATGAGAAACACTTTTACCTCCGACCAAAGGTTCTCGAGATATTAACAAAAAACCAAACAAAGTGACCTGTTTTCGCTAATTGCCGCTAGAGCTCGCCTCATATTCATGAGGACTTTTGGTATATTCATCCCTAGGTACCTTTAAATAAGTGTGCGAAGTTTCAAAACTTTCGGATTTTTCAGGAGGTTAAGCCTTGTTTTGACTGGACTATACTGGGAAGGAATCAATAGAGATATTGAGCACCTGGTGAAAAGCTGCATTGATTGTGCCTCTGTACGCAAGAATCCACCAATAGTTCCTGTGCACCCCTGGGAAGAACCTACAGCTAACCGGGAACGTTTGCATATCGGCTATCCATGTCCTTTTGAAGGACATTTTTTCTTGGTAGCTATTGATGCAAAATCTAGATGGGTAGAGATTAAAGTGCTATGCGACGCTCCTACTACAAATTCTACCATCCAGCAACTTGACACTATATTCAGTTTCCACGGTTTTCCCAATGTTCTAGTCTCAGACAATGCAACAATACTTACAAGTGGTGTTTTCAAGGCTTACTGCTCATCCCATGGAATTTACCAAAAGTTTATTGCTCCGGGACACCCAGCCACAAATGGTTTAGCGGAACGGAACATACAAACCCTCAAGCAGAGACTCAAATCACTTGCTAGGTTCAATAATGGATAAAGTACAGTCTGTATTATTTCGTTATAGAGCCACACCACTCGCTTGCGGTAAGTCACCAGCTGAAATTTACTTGAACCGAAGACTTCGAATACATTAGACGCCATTTTCCCGAATTCCCTGCTCAAAAATCGTCATCCTACTGAACCTCAGCCTGCACGATCTATATCAGTGGGGGAGAGAGTGCAAGTACGACTGCATATCAACAACAGAGACATCTGGCAGTTTGGTAGTGTTGTACAGAAACACTACCATCAAATTGGACTATTTCATCAAATATGGTATTGAACACTACCATCACACTATTTCATCAAATTGGACTCTATTAGATTTGTAAAACGTCACATAAACCAATTGGTCTCAACTCAAGTGCCACAACCAGATTCAAATGAAGACCATGCTAATACACAGAAGTCACCTTTACCGAAAACTCGATCAGTAACATTTAACGTTCCTATCTTACCATCTCCAGATCCAGAACGCAATCTTGCCACGCCTTGCACAAATTCCGAAGCTCAACCACAAACGCATAGCCAAGAAACCTTACCAGTCACTGATGCCCAAAATCAAGATCACGTCCAGATTCGTCGATCAAATCGCGAAAGAAGACCGCCACAACATTCAAGTATAAATTTTCTACTTTTCAACTCGAGTAAAATTGTCATTAAAGCTATAATTCATAATTTTCATAAAGTTCTAATTCAAGTGGGGGAGACTGTTGTAATCGTTCTCTCATTCATGTTTGTAACCGTTCTCTCATTGATGTTTATTACCGTTCAATTCCTGTAACACTCACTCACTGTTATGTATGTCTCCATGAATGTCCCATGTGCTGCCGTGTAATACCGTTTTTATATTTCGATTATATTTCCAGTCATATTTTATTACGCTCATTCGTACCTTCACCCAATTACAACAAGGTTGATTCTCTGTCCCCAAACATTTTAAATGGCCATAAATCCGGACTGAATTGGCCTAGACTTTTTTTTTTTTTTAAATTTTTTTTTAATGCTCCCATGCTACTCAGCTTTGGTTACCTTACCCGAAATGATAAGTTTGATTCGGTTTTTATGTAATTACTCAAGTCCGAATAATCGAGACCTCACGCCCACGTTCTGTAGCAAAACACGTTTTCAGAACTTAAACAATAGTCATCCTAGATGTGAGGATTTTCCTGAATAATTCCTGAAATCATCTATAGAAAGATTTGATTTGTAATTCATGAGAGTTTGGACAACGTAATATTTTATTTGAATGAACTGAAATGCCTGAAAGTCAGTAGCAGGATTTTGAACTCATTCCCAAGCCTCTGTCAAGAAGTGCTCCCGCCATCGCTTAGTGAATGTCTTTCCGAAGGTGCATATTTTTATTCATCTCACCCCCATGTCCTAAACCTTCCGACTTAATTAAAGCCTTAGACTTTTCGTTTTGGGTAGATAGTAGTTGCATGCTAGTTGTGATGTTGATTTACTTTTTTCTCCTAGACTATTAGAACGTTGTTTACAACGTAACTAAGTTGGATTTCTCATCCCCATGCCCCTATCTGTCTCATCCCCGAGGGCGTGCATTCTTCGGAAAAAAAACTTCCTCAAACTGTCAGCTTTTGAACGTTAATCAATTGTACTTTTGCTTTGCTGATTAGTGAAGAAAAGTATGTTCGTATGTTGAAAAACATGGTTTTTTTCTACGAAATCAAGGGTTTTAGAAAATTGACCCTGTATGAAAATACGAGTATGGGGTCAGTTTCTAGGTATTTTATCACGCTGAATCGAATAGTAACACTTGTGAATCTCCCCAACTCCGTTATAACGGAATTTTTCGCTTTAACTAACTAGTTTTGCCCTTAAAAACACATGAAATTGAGCATAAAGAATAAACTAAAAGTTCGTGAGGAAAAGTGTAAAACTCGTTTATTTAGGAGTTGGGGAGATCTGCAAGTGTTACCATTATTAGATCATGCTGCAGGACTGGAACTTTTTGTATTCCATTTGTCTCATTCTGGTGAAGGACTTACCCCCAGAGGCCAGCCGCGGGTTCAGGTGCAACTTGTTACAGGAAGAATACTATTATACTTCCGGGTCTACCTAAAGGTGGCTGGAGCATTGTTTTCACTTTCAGGAGATGAAAAAACTGTTAGACCTTTCAGGACAACTTTTGTTCTGTGTCTTTCTGTCTGAGTGCCTCTGTCCGTGTGCTAGCAAATCCCTGTGTACTGGTTAGGCTGTTATGTGGATGATCGTCTATCAGTTTCATTGCGCACAAATTAATACTTCACTCTACACACATGCAAACGTAAACAATCATAATTGTCCCCCAGCTGAGTCGTCCGATCTCTCTCAAATTCAGAGGGTGGTTGGGAAAAGACGATTTAATCATCCCGTATCAATCAATTTCAACACTATTGTACCGTTAATAGCATTTTCGATAAACTAATTATCACAACAAATATTAGCTCATCACAATTATGAAACCATTACCTATTACTTAAACTGTGATTTCCGCCAGTAGTAATAATAAAATTATAATTTATATACCTTTCAGAGGAGTCCGTCTTAATTAGCAAGTCGAGTATTGGGATGAGCGCTTTCGATGTAAAGACATTATCTTCAGGCCGTCGGAATGTAAATTATAACGTTATTACCTAATGCAGGATCTAGTACCGAGCTAACTAGCCCTATTATTAATAAAGTTTTGTGTTGGAGTGACATAAAATATTAGGTATGCGCAGTTGGACCGATTTGTTGAGGTGTCAACTTGGTTGGAATCATTGATTGAGAACATAAATCAGGTAAAGGTCGTTAATAAAATGTTCTTATAAATACCTATACGGCAAAAGTATATAAAGTGACTTACCTTTGGAATATTTATGTCACAGTATAATTTCAGAGCTGAATTGTAATGTGTAGTAATGTTCCAAGTTTGTATATTACGCTCCGAAAAATATTTGGTTGCTGGTCCAAACTCTATACCTTCTAGGGCCTCTAACTCGAACAAATTGGTCGGCATAATTGAGGACGGTTCCTTTGCTATCACCAAACGATAGATAAGAAAGATAATTGATGTGAACTTCATATTCAGGAACAATCAACTACAGGAACAAAAACAATGTATTAATGTATAAAATGAATTTTCATAATGGCGAGACATGAAACTATCATCAAACTGTTCAAGACTATTGTTACCTACCTAAAGTAAAGTACAAAGACCATTTGGAACTACACTGCACCCGAAGAACTTCCCTAGTCCATTCAGAGCAGATTAAAATGAAAAGGAGCATCATCAATATCAATATAGCAACCAACAAGGAACGAACAACATAAACGAAAGAACATTAATTCTTGGATGAAAGTTTCACACAATATCAGATAGGAATCCTTTGTTCTTTCGTAATCGGATTGTTATAATGGCTATAAGACTTACAAAAAAAATATGACTATAAAAGTGTGGTAGATGGCAACTTCTCCTCTCATATAAACTTCTTAAACAAATGTTATTAGGTAGGTAGGTACTACAGTTGTGTGACTCTTAGTTTTTGATCGCTTATAATTTGCTCATTACTGCGCAAAGTTTTGTCCAATAAAGCCTCAAGTATACTTTCAAAGGTTTTTTATCACAAAAACTATTGGAGTAAAAATTCACCTCACCTCTTTTCGAATTTTCAAATTAATTTAAAGATTATTTTCACTAAAATTTTTTTCAGCTCAATTCGAATGATGATCAATCAACATTCATTTCCTTAAGTTTTTCGCTCATTATATTTTTCAGACTTTCGGAAAGCGGATTACCCCCAACCCAAAGAGAGGGAGAGTGGAAGTGAGAGAGAACCTTTGTGGATGATTGGGAACTGACGAACTGGAATATTTCCAAGATAATTTTGGTCCGCTACTGATGAAACCGTCTTCCTGGGCCTGGGAAGACCCCTGGACATATTCGTAGGTACTCTCTCATTTCAAGGCAGGATTCCCCCAGAACCTTTTAATCCAGATAATATCATTGGCGTCGTGCCCGACTTGTGAATTCTTTTAGTTTCTTCCGAATAAACAAGATGCAAATTCGACTGTGGCGCACATAGGGAAGAGGGTATAATAACTACTCTGGATAGCGAAGTCCCCAGTGGGAACTAACGTATAAATAAGGCGGCTATATCCGGTTAAGCACTTATATCGCTCTAGCTCTAAAGCAACTCGTTTCTCTTCCAAACCTCCTCAGTGCCTCTCATCATTTATTTGCCACGGTGTCACAGACTCCGGCTAACATCTTCACACCTCATTTAAACCACGAGGTCACGAGTTCTGGCTATCATTTATCAGCTTTCATCAAACTACCTAAAATGTCTTGCACAACGCAAAATTTTAAACGCACAAAGCACACATAAAATCTTGTTGACCTTCAATACAAACGTGAGAACTAATGCAAAAGAAAAATGAGCAATATTAGTCACGAGACCTCCTCGAACGATCAAGTTTGTCCCCCACCCCGGCAACTACTTGGAACCGTTCCCTACAAGAAGAACTGTGAGTTCTTCAATTCCGTTCAACTTGTTTCGTTGAGAGCAGTAGCAGTCCCGTGACGTTCTCTCTTATGGCCGCTTTGCTTCTCTACACCTACCACACAGCCCACCTATTTTTAAATACCCATCACTATCATTATTGCCTTTTTATTGTTCTTCCCCGAGTTCGTAGCACAGACATCAAAGACAGACAAACTTGATCGTTCGAGAAAGTCTCGTATATTAGTCGGGAATCGAGCAGTCGTTAGGGAGACAATAAATTGAATGTCTACATAGTCACGATCAACTGTTGCATAGTAAATAGGTACCTAGCAAGGTAATAATATTCAAGTAACCACGGTCCCCCCTCTTATCCCAAATCTCCTAAGGGTAAGTTGAATGTAGGTATTGGGCATGTTCACTGTAATGTATTGCTCAAGATTTATTCAAAAACTGACTATTCAAATACATCATACATAGAAACACGTTACACATGGTTACACAACTGGTAACTAGATGTCAAAGTTAGCCTCTCATGGCTGCAGGTAGTGCCGAAGGAGTAGGTAGGAGTAGGTCACCCCTCCACCTATCTACCCCGAAATATGCTAATCAGTCGACAATGAAATCTCCGTGTGTTAAGTGGCAGTGCGCCGAACTATTTTATTCTATTACCTTGCACCTAATAATTATTAACAATTTAAAAGGTTATGAGCTGATAGTCCCCTTTCATTGCCAGTGTTTCTCGAAACTATCTCGATTCCCGCGAGTGAACCGACCGAAATGACCGAAATTCACATTCTACAAATTTTGAGGCGAGAGCAATAGCTTCATTTTCTTCAAAAATTCGCTAAAAGGCTTGGGTGCAGTTCTTCAGCATCGGTTTCCTGGGGGAGAAGAAAAACCAGTGGATTTTGCTTCAGCCAGTCAATTTTTGACTCAAGCTGAGATGAGGTATTCAGTTATCGACAGAGAAGCCTTAGTGTTAGTATTCGCAGTGAAGAAGTTTGATCAATACCTTCGGAGACGGGAGTTTGTATTGAGGACGGATCATAAGCCATTGATGAGAATCTTGTCCGAGGATAGTGAAATTCCGAAAATTGCTGCTAATAGACTGATTCGGTGGGCAATGATACTGAGGAGCTATGATTTCAAGGTAGAGCACGTAAAGGGAAAGGAAAATTGTGTAGCAGGATACGTTATCACGCCTTCCAATTGAAGGGTTAGAAGCATCAGGACTAAAAAAGAGTGGAAAGGTAAAAGGAATACATCTACTCCACATTAGACTGCAAGGAAGCCGGTGACGAGGAAAAGACTGAAGGATGCACTAAGGCAAGACTTGGAACTGCAGAAAATTCAACAGTATTTGTTAAGAGGTTGACCAGAAAAGAAAGATGTAGAAAACAAACTATTTTCTTATTTTGAGAAAAGAGAGGAACTTTCGGTAGAAGAGGGCATTTTGCAGTGGAACGGACGTATTGTAGCTCCAAAGAATGTGCGCACTAAATTTCGTGAAATGTTGCACTCAGGGCATCCTGGGATAAGGGCCATGCGAGATTTGGCGAAAATACACGTTTGGTGGCCAGGTATCAATGCAGAAGGGAAGCGATTCGCAAAGCAATGTGGAGCGTGTCAAGAAGAGAGGCAGAAACCAGAGCAAGTACCAATATTTTCTTGGAATGTTCCAGAGGTTCCTTGGACTAGACTCCACCTAGACTTTGCTGGGCCATTAGAAGGACTCTATTGGCTGATAGTGGTGGACGCTACATCGAAATGGTTGGAGGCAATACTATTGAATAAAGCGACAGCAAAGACTACCATAGAAGCATTAAAAGACATATTTTTGAAAGCATCACGTAATGGAGGATCAGTTCTAGAAAGAGTCAGAAATTTCCTTGGAACGAAATTCTTCGCTTGGTGACATCGACTATTCTTTTCTGGATAATACTTATCTTGATGTCTTTCTTTTAATTTTCTTATATCAAAATCATTGTCTTTGTTACTGACCTCCAACGTTTGGAGTCTTGTAAGCTGGGTATGAGCACGTTCTAAGCCTATAGCTGTAGCTAGTACCTGTTGAAATGTTGCATCATTGTTGGGGGGCATTCTGATAAGCTCTTCTTGCCATTTAGTATTTTTAAGTCCATGACCAGTTGGTCCCGTAAACGTTCTTCAAGATTCCCTCCAAATTCACAAGTTCCTGCTAAGTTTCTTAATTTATTCACGAACTTGGCGACTGTGTCGTGACTTTCTCGCCCATACAGAGCAAAAGCTCGTCTTTCGGCAAAAATGCAAGTAGCTTTTACATAATATCTATCCAGTCCTTGTTTCAGCTCCCTGTAAGAAATCGTGCTCACATCCCTTGGTCGAAATCGGTCTACCAGCAACTTGAACGGTTTGTCTCTCACTGACGACAATAGCAAAATACTCCAGAGGTCCTCTGGAACCGTTCTGTTAATCGTGAAACATTTAACTTAGATCTCAACCCGATTTATGTAATATGTCCAAGCTTCTTCATCTTCACCATAAGGTCCAAATCGGAATGTCTGCACCAGGCGGTTGAGAAAGATCTTTTCTATATCATTTTGTTCTAGTTGTTGTTCTTCAACTTCTTCCAAACCGTATTTCCATCCTGAAAACTCGACCTTCTGTTTTTCCTAGGCATTCCACGATTATTTTGAATTTCCGCAGCGCCACTGTAATGTACCTATTACTCAAGATTTATTAAAAAACTGACAATCCAAATACATCATACATAGAAACACATTGCACATGGTTACACAACTGGCAACTAGAGTACTAGTAAACTAGAGTAACCCTACATTCACGTAATGAAGTCATGAAAACGCCAAAGAAGCGTCTCTCTCATTGTGGTCGACTGTGTGATGAGGTGTTTGTAGTGGGTGTGACGGCCAATGTGGATGGTTGTGTTGGCTGGCTCATTGAAGTCGAAGATCGTACACTGGTGGAGAGTTCTGGGCCCGTGGAATATCGTAAGAGTAGGTGGGTCCAAACTTCATATTCTTCTTAGGTTTTTGTACAATGGTTGTTCGAGGTTGGTCCACATGTCTAAAAATGTCCTTCTAGAGACTAATGTGACAAGGTAATGCCGTTCCCCTTTTTGACATTTTTCGTCTTTGCTCTGGCACATAACTCGAAAACCGTTACCAAATTTGTTACTTTTTTTCTGATGATTTCCGCTTACAACCGATTCGTCGCTAGGGAAATGGTACTTCGTCGTTTTTCATCCCACAAAATTCGTTGACCATTCGTTCGAAAGCTCTCGATTTACCCAACCATATTATGTTAACTACTGCGAAGTGCGTGGCCAACAAACTGAGTTATGAGCATGGTTATTTGAATAATTGTGTACACTCAGGTGATCATTCTCAATAATTGATATTGTGAACATGATTGCAACTGCTTGATGATTTCTGATAATTTCATTGAGCTGGTGTTTAAATGATTTGATTCATAGCAGGTGATCCAAATATTGCGAGAACGGTTTGATTTGTGAAGCGGTGGTTAAAGGTGGTTATATCATTTTAATAGGTAAGTTTTATATTATTTACACTCTAGGAATCTGTAATTTCGTATGTAGCCTCTTAAGAACATTTACTTGACGATGCCCAGGATCCGGATCAGATGAATGGCTCTTAAAGCTAATTTCTATGCTTTACACTCTAGGAAGCTGTAATTTCATATGTAGCCTCTTTAGGACATTTACTTGATGATGCCCAGGGTCCGGATCAGATGAGTGGCTCTTAAAGCTAATTTCTATGCTTTACACTCTAGGAAGCTGTAATTTCATATGTAGCCTCTTTAGGACATTTACTTGATGATGCCCAGGGTCCGGATCAGATGAGTGGCTCTTAAAGCTAATTTCTAAGCTTTACACTCTAGGAAGCTGTAATTTCGTATGTAGCCTCTTTAGGACATTTACTTGACGATGCCCAGGGTCCGGATCAGCTGAGTGGCTCTTAGAGCTCGCATACGAGTCTGCAACACATACGAGTCTGCAACCAAAGACATAAAATGTCCCAATGTGTTGCAGACTCGTATGCAAGCGTTTTGGTTTACGTTTCAAGATGCGTAGAATCCAAAAATCGAATAAAAACCAATCCGTATGTACGCCATTTTTCCCTGATTTTCACTAACCTTCAAACGTATTTGTTGTAAATGTAGAATGTGACTTGCACTCCCTCCCTCTCTAGAAGAGATCTCTCTGGAATGGTTGCCATGAGATGGTTTAGGGTTGTTTGGAGAAATGGCGTCAAGCCTCATACGAAATTTTCTGTTGAGCTACAATTCAGCGGGGGACTTCCCACATATTAAAGGAGTTCCCCTGTAACGAAATAGGATATTCTGAACTTTATCTTGAATGAGAGTAGGATCATCTGAAGCCGCATTTAGTCTTTGTTTCAAAGTTTAATTATGTCGTTCCACAAGGCCATTTGTAGCTGGGTCACCTGGCGCAATGAACTTTTGGAAAACTCCATTTGTTAAGAAGTACCTATGTTTGGGATTCTTGACTTCGAAAAATGGAAGCGTCAGACACACTCGTTTGTGGATAACCGTGGGAAGCAAAAATTTGTTCCAACAAGCTAATAGTGGTAGAATTAGTGGGTACGTCTTTTAAAATTTTAACTTCAGCCCACTTTGATATCGCATCCACGCACATAAGGAAAAACTGATTTTCGAAAGTTCCAGCACAGTCAATGGGTCATTTTCCCGAAAAGGGCAAATCGCTGTCCAAACGGATTTACGTCTTCCCATTATTACGTAGATTAAAAAAACAAAAGTTTCCGGTTTCTACAAGTTGCTCTTAACATAGGTACATAGGTTTTAAATAAATTGATATTTTATTTAACACTGAAAAATCAATTCAAACAGCGAAATGTCTCCTCCCCCGCGGCGTCCAGACCTGACTTTTCCAACTTTGCATCCATCTTTGAAGTAATTGTGACTGGATTTCGAAGCTGAAACTTTCTTGGTTATTATAAATAGGTACTTCCATAGAGTGAGAAAATAGGGTCGCCATAATTTTTGGAAATTTAGATAAAGAGGGGGGAGAGGAAAAATGTTTGTCCAGAGTGAGGTGTCTTTCCCCCGCTCAAAAAGTGTTTTCGAATTTTCGTGATCTTGGGTTGGTTTGCGCGGGTTCGGCTTTCCCGCCAAGTGTAGGTTATATCCTTGGCTATCAAACCATGTTGGGTCCAGAATGATCTCAGTCCGTGTTATGCCGTTCAGGAAGAAAGAAGTTTCGTTGGAACAGCCCGTCACACAGTACCCGTCTTCCCCCCGCGCAAAATTTTCAGGTTAAGTAACTGAGAATAAATTTTTCCGTCGCTTTGTGCTTGTCGAGCTCGAGTAACTCTTTCGATTGGTATACTGCTTTTGCTGAAAATCAATTACGGAACTCTCAAATGATTGAAAAAACGAATTGTTCATTTGCATACCTATGTCTTTCCCCCGCCAATCACCTCCGCGGGGGAAAGACAAGGAAGACGGGGGGAAGACTGCCTCTTGTACCTTGAATTTACATTGTTTTTATTTGATTCAGTTGAATTTAAACATACCTTCGTCGGACTCGGAGTTTGCTTATGTTGCTGATTGAAAAAATTAAATTAGAGTTCCAGTCATGCAGCATGGCCATGTGAGGGAATTTTCATGAAATTATGGAATCTAGTGAACGCGGCTTCTGAGAGCGAAATGGACTTCAAATTTGAATTTTGCGCATCGAATAATATAAGGATATCAATATTGGTGAATTTTAGATAATTTCCAAGGGCATTATGGGGAGATTTTCATGAAATTCATGAAATTTTGGATATCCAGTGAATGAAGCATCTTAGCGCAAAACGGATTTCAAAATCGGATTCAGCGACTCAAAATACACTCAGGAACGCATTTTCGTCAAATTAACTGTGAGTTTTAAGGGAGAAATTGCGAATTTAAGAGAAAAAATAAATTTTTAAAACAAAAAGTTATTCGAGAATGAAGCCCAGATGGGTCTAGTGAGTGCCTGCTCGGCTTTTTTGGCAAATTTAGTTTCGTAAAATTTTTTTTTTTAATCTTCATCTTTTAGGTAGGGTTATCCGCATATATTATCGATTATTTATTGATAATAGTTATTGTAATATTTCAATTCATTATATATCATTTATTTAATTGATCAATTTAATTAATTAGCTAAATAATTATCATAAATGTGTCCAATGAACTGGGACACAATGTGTCTAATAATCCTGGACTCCTGGACACATATAACCCCAATGAGTCCAGTATAATCAGACACAATCGCTTATGTGTCCTATCTTCTAGGACACATTATGACCAAGTAAAAATACTTCAACTCTAGAATATTCAAAACGGGTGTTTTCTGCCCCCACCAAGGCCCTGGAATTCGATTAAAATTCATCAAAATGTGTTCTAGACGGTAAATTAAGTCTCTCAATCCGAATTTGAAATCCGTTTTGTTCTACGACGTTTAGTTCTTCGAATAAATTAAATTTAATTAATTTCATGAAAAACTCCCAAAATTCATCCTGGAAATTGTTCAAAATGCATCAACTTGTGTTACATTACGTAAATGGGGGCGCTGAATGCGAATTTGAAATCTGTTCTGCTATAGGACGCTCATTTTACTGGATTTCCGAAATTTCATGAAAATCACCCCAAAATGCCCCTGGAAACTGTTCCAAATTCATCAGAATGTGTTCTAGGAGGTACATTGAGGCACTGAATCCGAATTTGAAATCCGTTTTGTTCCATACACCGGCTAATGACAAAAACCACAATTTCATGAAATTTCCCAAATTTCCTTCTTATTATGTTTCTTTGGGTGATTTGAAAGGAAAAAATAAAATTTCATATCCTCATCACTCCTCATATCCTCATCCTCAATTGAAGAAACTGACGTTCATTTGAACGATTTAGACCATCTAGTGTACTTGTTTCATTGTCGATGTCTTTCCCCCGCTGAGGGCGTCTTTCCCCCGCTTTTCACTGTTTCTTTTATTATTTTTTATTGGCTAAAAAAGGACTGTGTTGCGTGACCGAGGGTAGGAATGTGATCAGGACACTGTACAGATCACCCATGAATTTTCGGGAAGCGTTTTAAGCACTTTTGGTTTTCTGAAAACTGGAAGTTGAGATGTACCTTTTTCAGGAAAATGACCCCAATGTGAATCCTCTCCCAGTTATCCCGTAGAGGGTCCAATGGGTGAATTGGTGCTTGCCGAGGACTTGATTTGTTGAGAGCACTTTTCACACCCTTAAACTAATATTCCAATGTCTTAATCAATATTCGGCCAATAAACATAATGAGGTGAAAATTGTTTCATTTTGGTTATCCCTTAATGGACAGTGGGTCTATGTGGCATGGAAAACACGATAATTACAAAAAATAATTCCGCCTGCTAATGTGAATTCCGAATCTTCTGATTAATTGCTGAGTTCTGGGTCTTTATCCGTTTCTTTTTAGCGAATTTTCGTAGAAAATGAAGCTATTGCAATAGGTCCAAAAATTTTAAAATCAAAATTGAAAATTTTAAAACTGTGTTTGTGTGTGTTCCACTATAAGCAGCTTGTGCAGGATGCGATCCTGTCAAATAGCCGTGGGGCTTCTTCTGCATCTCCTACAGGGGTGGGGCAACAGCCCGCCATTCAGCAATCCTCCCCCAGGACCTCCGGTCTTCTTGAAGACTTGAGTGTTGAGGCTCGGGGAGCAGGTAGGTCATGTTGATGGTTATGACAGTGCCTACCTGCACGACCTGGCGAGGCGGGCTGTTGAGGGGCCTGAAGGCTTGGAGGACGAGGTTGCAGCCTACATACAGAAGATATTCCCATGGGTTGAGGAAGCGGTTGCTCCTACTTTGGTGCCTTGCGGAGGTCGCAGAGCAGTAAAACAAGAAAGGAGGCGGGAATATCAGCGGGTCCAGAAGATGTGGTGGAAGCATCCGGCTCGTGTGGCTGTGGAGGTACTGGAGGGAGCTGGGGAAGAGCAAGTTTTGCCATGCACACATACGTGCCATGTCAAAAACTCACCTCTGCTAGATCTAATGGTATTTCTGCCCGATGCTGGGACAAAGCACCAAAAACAGTTAAGCTGCCCATCCTCAACCTGCTACTTCTATTGGGAAGACACCCGAAAGCATCGGTCCGTGCCCGGACAATTTTCATCCCCAAGAAGGGGTAAGTGGGCCTGGAGGCTACCGCCCGATATCGATATCGTCTGTAGTCTTCCCCCATTTCCAAAAGATTCTGGCATATCGCCTCCGAACTGGTGGTGTCATAGGTGACGTCCCGATAGCATTTTTGCCAGCGGATGGCACAGCGGAGAAACTTACAGTTCTCCAAACTGTCATTTCGCTGGCCCATATTAAGAAATGGCAACTCCATCTTGCTGCTCTGGACGTCGCTAAGGCTTTTGACACCGTTAGCCATTTTGCCCAGACCGATTGACTTCGTGGTGTCGAGGCACCTACTCGTTTGAATTGAGTATGTTGCTGGCCTGTACCATGAACACGTGATGGACCTCGAGGCACGAGGCAAGATGTCAGGGTATGTTGCCATTGGATGCCAGGAAGATCCTCTGTCGCCGCTCCTCTTTAACCTGGTCGTGGGCATGGCCTTGGGTAAGCTGCCAGCTGAAATAGGGATCGATCTCACCCCTGGGGTGCGAATAGGTGCACTGGCTTTTGCTGATGATGTAATCCTACCTCCTAGAAAAAGTTGGACTTAGGGGACATTTGGTTCCAACAAGACGGTGCAACGGCACACACTTCAAGAGCATCGATGGCTGGGCGATTTGGAGTGGCTGGCCCGCTCTCCCGATTTGACCCCTTGTGACTTTTTTCTATGGGGTTTTTTGAAATCTCGTGTTTATGTGAACCGTCCAAGGACCCTACCAGATTTGAAGAACAACATCCAGGAAGAAATTGCCAACATAACGCCTGCTATACTGGCTGGAGTCATGACAAACGCCAGAAATCGGTTTACTCAGTGTATGGAGAATGGGGGACGTCACCTACCTGATTTGATCTTCAAAACTGGGTAAAACAAAACTTTATGTATGTGCCTATATTATAAAAAACGAATAAAAATTTTCTGATTCATACAATGCGTTTCATTAAGTTTAAAAAAAAGGAAGTTATGCTGCCGCACCCTGTAGGTATGCTCCCTATTTATTGAAACTAGGTACCTAGGTACTTCTTCAAACGATAAACACTAATTCAATCTCTGATGTTACCTGAACCTAAACCAATTTTGAGATGGTTGCCAACCGCTTAACGAAATTACTCGTATTGGATCCATTTCAATACCTAACTCACGATTTCTCCCAGATCCACTAAAAAGCAACGAGATTCAAGTGTAAGCGGGAAGCCGGCGAATACACACATCAGGCTCCCGATCAGCTGACTAGTAGCCCGGAATGCCAGAAGGATGCGCTAGTTGTGCCTTTCGGTGTGCTCCCGCGAGACTTTCCTCTCACAAAAGGTTCGGGTGTTATTCTGTATTGTGATTCCTTATATAACACTATTGCTCATTGTAATCTTGCTTCAGAGTGAAAACAATATAAATTCTGAGCGTCAAACTAATTCTGTGTACCAATCATTTATCTACCCGGTCAATCATGAATATAAATCGACTTGAAATGTTGTTATGGAAAATGTTGTGTACGGTGACTTGAAATGTTGTTATGGAAAATGTTTTGTATGGTGACTTGAAATGTTGTATTGTAGATGTATGGCCACTTTTCAACACGGCGGACAAATTGACTCAAGAAAATTTTGTCAAACCAATGTAATTAAAATCAGCTGGAAAAACTTTTTTTCGTTCAAGTAAACGTTTGGAAACCCATCCCTAAAACGGCCGAGCTGAATTTTGAGTTTTTCAATTTTTTTCTCCAAGTAGAAGCTCTGAAAGTTGTTGCGAAGTGTCAGTCCTGTCACGCCTGTATTTGATGATGAAGTCACTCTGAAGTTCTCGCTGTTGGTTTTTCGCCTAAGTCTGGTATTACTTGCGGCAATGTCTGCTGAGCATAATTTTTCAATTAAAGAATTTTTCAGTTTTTTACGGTTTTGATGGTAAATTTCATTCTCACATATCTTATATTACATATAGAGTACAATTAAAGAAGATGACATTTCATTCAAAGACGGTAGCTACAAAAGAAGATCTTTTGGAAGAAGATGTGATAGGGGATCATTTGAAATTTCATTTTATAGAATACTTATGAGTGTTTTATGCAGTGTGACAGAACTGACTAACATGTGACAGAAATGACCGGATCTGAACTAAAGAGGGTGTCCAGCATAATTTAATGTATGCATTCACATACAATAAGACCTGAAAGGAGATCAAAGTACACGGGAGGTTCGTAGAAAATATAATATTTATTACAAAATTCTTTAGAACATTTAAAATATTTCAACTATTGACGACGAAGAGAAGTTCGGTCATATAGGAAGGACAGTAGATGCGACCAACTGTAGAGATCAGTCTGAATCTATTCTCTTGCAGAAATATAAATAACTTACCTAGGAACAAGATTTATAAAGAGATTTACTGAGAAATATGTAGGAAACTGAACTATAAAAAGGAACGAAACGCAAAAATATCAAAAATAGACAAGAAAAATTACAGGATAGCAAATTTTTTTAACATTTAAAAATTCTCACCTAATAGGTAGATCAAAAATAGAACACTTTACTAAGTATAAAGAACCAACAAAAATGTGTCATTGTCCAGTAAAACAAAGGGGAAACATCTTTTTTCGCTTCTTCTTCTTATTTTTTCTGCTGTTTCTTTCTTCTTCTGAGAGGCTGAAGACTGAAAGTTGTAAAAACGAGAATTAAGATGCGCAGAAAAAGGAAAACCTGGAAAATATGTAATGCCCAATTATATATCCCTACCTAATATCAAAGAACTGAAGTAGAACATGGGTTACTAACAGAAAAAAAAGTTCCAGTCTTCCAGCATGATCATATGAGCGAATTTCCCATAATTATCGTATTACACTTCAGTTAAATTAAGTTGTAATTTGAGAAGTTTGTGCGCAAAGAAATTGTTACCAATTAATTTTATTGTGAAAAAACTTGTTGTAAAAAATAATTTTCTATACAAAGATTTTGAGTTTTTAGATTTTTTAAAATTTTTATCGACTTTTTAGCACACTTTATGATGAAATGTGAGTACAATTTTCAGCATAAGTTTGAGCTTCAATTTTTAAATGACCTTGGTCATGGTTGATAAACTTTTTTTGAGTAATATTCTGCTAAAAAAATATAAATTTAATCATTTTTAGCCGGTTCTGTAATTTTAGTGATTTTTTAGTACATTTTTTGAAATTTGACCAATTTACTGTTTTCAAAAAGTGTTGTCCAACAAATTCATCCTTTCTTTTGGAATGCTTAATTTTTGGCGGAAGAACGAGGTTTTTATCTCAATCCTATCGAGACTTATCGTCTGGAATGACACATATGTACATTTATATACAAATAAAAAAAGGGTTAAAATTCAGGAATCATTTCAAATGCCTCAAAACAGATTTTGATGAAGAAAATTTTTATTTTAAAATTTTTTGAGTCATTCCATTAGCATCATTTTCTAAGAAAATTCGCTAAAAGCACGTTTCCGAACAGTCGTTACAGATTTCAATAACCCGTAAAAAAAAAGGCTAAAAAACGGAAACCCCACTTTGAAATTAATTTTGTATTGGGAATATGAATTCTACAAAGGATTTAAAAGTTGCGAAGCTCATAATGTTTGTTGAAGGGAGCAAAAAGAATGAACGAGAGAACTGAATAAAAATCGTCATTCCTGTCACACACTCTCAGGTCCTGTCACGTGACAGAACTGACCGTGACAGGAATGACGTTTTCGCACATTACTGTTCAGTTGGCAGCCATATTGGTTTTTACAACTGTTCTGAGTCACTGGTTGAATTCGTGCTCCATGGAAATACTACCTCCCCTGCTTAAAACGTTTTTTTGTAATGCTTAAATATGGAAAAAACAAGTGACAGGAATGATGAACAATAAAGGTACGCAACGGTTTTGCGTTTATTATACCCTGATTACGAGAAAAATCTGCTGTTGAACTTACCTACGGCATTTTTCGATGGAACTTCATACTCAACTGAAGATGTTGATAGCAGCAGGGAGCTCTTCCGGATATTTCCCGAACCGCCACACGCGCCGCCAAAAAGGGGCTGCCCCTGAATTCAACGTTTGGGTGACAACACTTCCGAGCCTAATATAAATTGGGGAAAAAATATTCCTCGCCCACTTTCTGTTGTATTTAAGAGAGGGCATATGTAATATATTATCGGTATATCAGAAACATTCAGAAGTTCAGTGCTCAAAGTAAATATTTTAAAGTACAGTTCACCTTTGTGTCCTGGGGACACGTGACAGAACTGACGATCCGGCCTTCATCACTGAATAACTCGAAAATTTTGAGAGCTTTGAAAAAGATCATATCGGAGCGAAATAAAGAATTTTCGGGGTGTTAAATAAAAATAAAAATTTTGTGAATTCGAGCATTAGTACCAGCGTTATCGCGCAGTGACTCAATTTGTCCGCCGTGTTGAAAAGTGGCCGTATATAGACTTGAGAAAAAAAGAAGAAGAAAAACCCTCGAATGATAAGTTTGCATAATAAGGAAACTTTTTTCTAACAGTGAATTAAGAGTACCCAGAGAGTTTGTCGAATTATCTCGGTTCAAGTTAGGGAAATCAACGTTAAACTATCCCGAAAACGGTAAGCTTTCCGAGTACCCTTAATTCACAGTTAGAAAAAAGTTACCTTATTATGCAAGCTTGTCATTTGAGGTTTTTTTTTTTTTTTTTAATTATTTTTCATTTATTTATTTATTTATTTATTTATTTTTTTTTTTTTTTGTCTTCTTTTTTTCAAGTCTACATACATCTAAAATACAACATTTCAAGTCACGATACACAACATTTTCCAAAACACAAAATTTCAAGTCACCATACAAAACATTTTCCATAACACATAATTTTAAGTCAGTTTATATATATTCATGCTGGTCATTTTGAAAGTTTGTGACTGAAAAAATAGGTTCAATTTGGTTTGGAAAAGGTTTAATTTGGTTAGGATTAACTTTAATTTGGTGTGGAAAAGGTTTAATTTGGTTTGGATAACGTTGAATTTGGTCTGGAAAAGGTTGTCTTTGGTCTGGAAATGCTATCTCGTTCCATGTTTGGAAAAGCAATTCGATAACTTGTGGTAGTGTTGTCTTGGTTTTAAGCTAACAGGTGGTAAGCAATAAGAACACCACTTGCCATTGTTGAAGATTCCAGGTGCAGGGTTGTAGTAGCAATGAAAATTGCTTTTGTAAAAATAACAAAGCATGTTAGAGAATCGGCGCTAGTTCAGTGCCTTCTAGCGGGAGCCAGGAGAACTAGACCCTTCTGACTGCTCATCACTGGGAGCACTAATAGTCGTGCCAAACTCTTTCCGCCCATTCTGTATAATGAAATTCAACGTGAAAGAACAACAGCCTTGAACTTAGCTTCTCGCGAGTATCCAAAATTAATAACGACACGATCAAGAGAAACTCAGACTTAGCTTTTTATTTAGTAGGTAGGTATTATATTATTATTATTTTTTTTATATTATTATTATTTTTTTTTTATTATTATTATTATTATTTATTTATTTTTTTTTATTTTTTTTTTATTTTTTTTTTTTTTATTTTTATTTATTTTTTTTTTTTTTAACTCTCATAATAATGTACTAAAATATGAATGTCAGTAAAAAATGATATAATGTATTATTATGTGAGTGGACAATTGAAAATAAATATCTATCTTCTGGTGGTGAGGTGAAGGCCAAACTTATTCAAGAAGTCAAAACCGCAAACAACAGGTTAATATCATTGATTCCTGTAGCTTGTACCCACATCATGGAGAGATTGAGGTTCAATATTTCGATTTGCATACAAGAAAAGCGACAGGGAGTGTACTGGAAATTTCGTTTGTAATTTTTCTGGAAAAGCCTTTGCAGTTTGTTGACACTTTTCACATTTCTTCAGAATGTTTTATTTCAATAGTTCTTGGAGAAGACAAGTAAGTGAATTTTGTTGCAGTCAATTAAGTAATTTTACTGCAGACCAGTTCCTGAGTTGCTGAAAATGTAAGAAGGAAATATTAGTTATTGCTGTTGGTCAAATCATACCGAAAGACTTATCCTAATTTTCTTATAGACTATTAGAAGAATTCAGAGTCCTATTTTTCATCGGTACCTATCTAGTTTATGTTTAAAATTCTAAGCGAATCCCTAAACTATTCTAGAAAGATCCGGTAGTGCAATATTTGGATGGCTCGGTCCGATTGGATTTATTTCACATACTGTGAATTTGCTTGTTTTCGTAGGAATCGAGCTATTGCAATGACCCTTCAAATCTTTAAAATACAATTTTGTAATATAGTTATCATGGAAATCCGTTAATACTCGGCGCTTCGCGCCTCGCCGGGGGGCTTCGCCCCCCTGGACCCCCCGGATCTTTTCTCTTTTCTACTGTGTAGAAAACGAGGATAATTTGCTATGCAATTCTTAGCCTGAAAACGCTCAAAAAATAAAGTATAAAAAAATTTGGATATAAAAAAATATTCAAGCCTGGCTGGGATTCGAACCCACGATGCGAAAAAAATGGATATAAAAAAATTTTCAAGCCTGGCTGGGATTTGAACCCACGAACTCGCGCTTCGTGTTACGGACATTTTTCGTTACGGACGTTACAAAAAAAATTGGGGGTCGGCCTAAGAATTGCATAGCAAGTAATATAAGTAGGTTCTGACCAACAACAGTTCTGTCCTTCATTTTCAAGTGACTCTTCATTTTCGTGGAATTAGTCATCACTCTTCTTTAACCTCAGTTTTTTATTAAATCGATCCACAAATTCGTCGCGAGTGATTTAGTTAGTATTTCATAATCTGAATAGTGAGATCTGGGAGAAATGATAAGGTGCTATTAAGCTCAGATGATTGAGTGATTTTATGCGGGCTCTTATGCGTGGGAGTGGGGGTGCTAACCCCACTCAAAACAAAAGATTACGAGCAGGAGAGCAAGGTACACTACACCTCTACCTCTTGGAATTTCATTAAGAAAAATTACAATAATAAATTTCTTGGAGAAAGAGGCTGAGGCTGGGGATGAAAGGAAAGTGTGATATATATGTCATTCCAGACGACAACTCTCCTTAGGATTGAGATAAAAATTCCGTTCTTGCGCCAAAAAATCAAGCTTTCCAAACGAAAGGAAGAGTTCGTTGGCCAGCATTTGTTTAGCACATTAAATTGGTCACATTGAAAAAAGTGCTGAAAAAATCACTACAAATAGCAAAATCGGCCAAAAATCGTTACATTTATATTTTTTAGCAAAATTTTAGTCAAAATTTGTTCATCAACATTAAACTAGAACATTATAAAATTTATGCAGAAAAATTTACTTAAATTTCATAAATATTTGCTGAAAAATAGATAAAAACTCCCTAAAAACCTAAAATTTACTAACCTTTTCTGAATTGCAAAGTATCATTTAGAACGAATTTTGTTGCCATAAAATTGGTTATTATCTATTTCAAATTGCTCAAATTTCAAAACAATGTAACTAACATAATATAATACGATCATTTACGAAAATTCGCTCATACGATCATGCTTCATGACTGGAACTTTTTACATTTTCTGCAGTGATTTGATTGCTTGAAATCTGGAAAATGACTTGAGAGTAAATCTGGTTGATGATCTGGTAATCTCCAAGGAATTCATCTATAGCTAACTATTGTGATCTAATGCAGTACTAGATAGAAAAATCGTTAAACTTCTATTTTTTAACAGAATATTGCTGAAATAAAGTTTATTAACGATAAAATAGAACATTAAAAGATGTACGTACAAAGTTATGCTGAAAAATGTACTTAGATTTCATTAAAATGTGCCAAAAATCGATAAAAACTGCAAATAACTCCAAAATATCTGTCTGAATCGCAGAATATTATTTAGAACGAGTTTTTGCCATAAAATTGGTAGTTAACAATTTATTTTCCCTCAAAGTCCTTAATTTTCAAAACAATGTAACATAATATAGTACGATAATTTACGAAAATTTGCTCATACGATCATTCTGCATGGCAGGAAATTTTTCATAGATAGTAGTCAGGTAGTAGGGGGATAATAATTTGGGAAATTTGAAAACACTTTGATTGGGAAAAGAACAAATTTCAGAAAAATACAGTTGCATGTTCAAAAATTAAATTTCGATGGGAAAAACTAAATTGTATTACAATTAAAATTTTTACTGGGAAATATCACCTACTTATTGGTAGGCATGCACACTACCTATTTACCGTTTTTAATTATTATTAGCTGCATTTATTGAGAAAATATGGAAATGAAAGTATTACCTAATGTATCAATGTTGTTTGTGAAGGTGGATTTTCTGGACAAACCGCTATCAGCCTTCATCCGGCTGAACCAGGGGACTTTTTTCGGAGATCTGACCGAAGTGCCAGTGCCTTCCAGATTTCTCTTCTTCCTTTTAGGGCCTGTGGTGAGTGCTAAAATTAGAGTCGAAAAATTTAGGTAGGAATAAGTGGGTTTAGATGCACGTTTCAACAAAAGGCCTGCTAACCATGATACTTGTCAAATTAAATTAATGAATGATAATTTATGGGCACAAAGATACACAAGTATAGAAAAAATAATCAATTTTACATCAGAAAACCAAATTATTCAGGTTAATTTACAACATTAATTCACCAATGAAACAGAAAATGTATAAGTGCCTCAAATGACAGAACTACGCCAATATTTTGCCGTGAGAATGAAAATCATCTAAAGTCCGAAAAGAGTATGTAACACTGCAGGTTACGCCCTTGAATGTATCAATCAACATGTGACTGGGTGGTCCACGAGATGCCCCCCCCCCCCCTTATTTTCTCTAATAGTTGTCGGACTAAAAAATTCGGACAAACATCAACAACTTTTATCGTAGATTTCGAATATGACAAAGTTGCGCATTGCGCAAAATGAACGCAATCGACATCAACTTCGTTTATTTTTTAGATAGGTACCCTCATTTTTTTTTTTTTTTTTATTGCAGATTCAAATTTATGTGGAATTTTATGAAGAAATGACCCATCACTTGATATGTAGTGCCCACGAACGTTTCCAATTCCGCTCCAAAAGTGCCCAACCTAAAAGTGCAAAAATTGTGAAATAATTAATGAGTTTTTGAAGATATTCAATTGCCACATGCAATATATGCTTTTGGGGTATTTTTTCGTGCTCTAACACATAATGATGTTCACTTCTTGATAATTGCAACACCCCCTTGTGAAAACACCGAAAAAACAACATTTTAGTACGCTTTGTGCTGTGGAAAGTAAGTGAAGAAAAGTGGTTCTTGTAGGTTTTCCGGTGTTTCCCCAAGTTGGTGTTGCGAATATCAATAAATGGACATCATTACGTGGTCCAGTACGAAAAAATACCCCAAAATCATGTATTACTAGTAGCAATTAAGTACCTTCAAAAACTCTCAATTTCACGGTTTTTGGCACTTTAGAGCGGAATTGCGCACTTTTGGAGCGGGATTGCGCCAGTTTGCGCTAACTTAAAAAATCGAGTGATGGATCATTTCTCCATGAAATTTTACGTAGAATTTGAATCTGCAATAAAACATGGGGGGTTCCCATTAAAAAAAAAAAAAAAAAAAAAAAAAAAAAAAAAAAAAAAAAAAAACTCGGCGCTCCGCGCCTCGCCAGGGGGCAAGCCCCCTGGACCCCCGGTTACCTCTATTTACATACTTCGGACGAAATTATTGAAACACAGAATGTGTTTGCGTTGTCGCGCAACCAAGTGACAACCAAACAAGCGTCATTGTTTACTATTCATTTACTATTCATGCTCATAACTCAGGTTGATGGCCACGCACTTCACAGTAGTTAACATAATATGGTTGGATAAATCAGGAGCTTTCCAACGAATGGTGAACGATCTCTGTGCGATTAAAATTGCGGAAGTTCCATTTCCCTACCAACGGCTCGGTTGTACGTGAAAATCATCACCGTCACACATTTCGTTACCATCCCGCGTTCCATTTTCGGCTAGTTAGTCCATGGCTAAAACACATTCTGTGTTAAAATAGAAATCACTGAAGCTATTTTAGCACATTGATCTACCGCATCTTATATATTATTAAGAGACCCATTTTTTCAAAGATTATCAATACATCGCAGCGTTACCATGGTAATACTGGTAGCCTGGCAATTCGTTTACCGAGACTGCTCCACTAGCGAACACAGTATCGCTTGTGTAGCCTTCATTTCTCGTAACCTCATATCAGCAGAGCGGGAACAAATTTCAGCCGTTTTATTTATGTATGGTTACGTCAAGTATTTTTGCTGTTTGAAGTAGGTAGTGTGACGTGGTGAGTTACCTAACGCTAAATTTGAGGTTACTTTTGCATCAAGACTGGATGCATTGATGACGTGGCAACGTGATTCCCCATGGCAATGGCAATTCGCCAACGTTAAAGCGACAACGTATCCCCTACAGTGGCGGCTGGTCAGGGTAGGCACCACCTGACCAGCAATCTAGATCTCAAAAAATATGAATTGCTTAATTTTTGTATTTTTTTTTTTCAAAAATAAATTGTTTTTATTAAATCAAACATTGTTCAAAGTGGGCTGATAATATATTCAAAACTCAAAATTACATCGCTAATTGGTTTAGCAAGGTGGTTTATGGCGAGTTGAGAGTGGAATGAACTAAGTTTGTTGTGAGTAGTTCCTTTAGAGGAAAGATGAGGAAATAGTAACGAGGAATCCAAAAAAAGCGACAATGGAACAGAAGCAGGTATAAAGTAACGAGCTGTTAAGAACACTGAACGGCCCATGCGCTTTCTGGCATGATCAGGCTGTAAACTATTTCGAGGCCCATCGCATTTGAGCTCCCATTCAAAAAATTTCTGTTCGTCTGACCTTGAACAAACTTCATTCATGATCCGCCTAACTCTCCCCTCCAAAGCAATCGAAAGGAGGCAGGCAACTCCCTCTCACCCCACCCGTCACGTCGCCTGCTGGGTGTTTTCTATACTTTTTCAAATCGGCAATTTTCAGAAGGCCGAAGGCGTATCGAAGTCGCAGCGTTTCCATGGTGCACTATGTTTCCAGCCAAGGGATATGGTTGCGTTTGCGGATGCGTTATCAGTTTTATGCTACTAAAACTCTTTATTGCGGTCAGAGCCTGGCAAAACAATTACTGCAATGCGTTTCTCATGGTTTTCTTTTATAGGTTCGAGATGTAAAAACTTGAAAAAAAAAAAAAAAAATATATATATATATATATATATATATATATATATATATATATATAAGTAGTATCCGAATACCAATCCTGGCTCACCGACTTCAATCTCTGTTGAAAATGCTTTTCTGTTAAACCTCTGTTAAAAATGTGTTCTGACTTCAATCTCTGTTAAAACTGATTTTGTGCTAAACCCTGTTAAAACTGATTTTGTGTTAAATCCTGTTAAAAATGCTTTTCTGTTAGACCCCTGATAAAATTTTTCAACACAAAACATCAGAACACATTTTTTATCACAAAACATCAGAACCAGTGACTTTTTGGGGGGTTAGTTAAAAGAATAACTTTTATAATAAAAATGGCATCGATCGAAATTTATAAAAAAGCAGCCAAAAAAACTAACTACTCGTCGTTTAAAGATTTGGATAAGGGGGCTTACGATCTCTTATCAAATTTTATACAAAATACGGAATATGGTGAAACTGTTGTTGTTACTATTAATACTGAAAATGGTGAATTAAATTTATTTTTACCCAAGACAATTTCTGGTCGACTTCTTGAACATGTTAGAAACGATCCGGAAAATCACCCCAAAAAACTTATTTATAAAGGAATTGATAAAAAGACAAAGGCTTTTCTGATTGACTTTGAGTAAATATTATAATTTCTTTATCGTTTATATAAAGAAAATCTTTATATAAATAACCCTTTCCCTCCAATCACCACAAATTCATAAAAAATCATTTTTCTATCCTAAAAAATGTCATAAAAAATCATTTTTCTATCCTAAAAAATGTCATAAAAAATCATTTTTCTATCCTAAAAAAATGCCATAAAAAAATACTATGTAAACATAGTATTTTTTTCAGAAAGAGAATTGTAAAGTTTCCTTAAGAACTTTTTAATGAACACAGCTCATTAAAAATAAAATCTCCTTCATACCCCAAGCATTCTGAACTTTAGCAAGCGTGAAAATTATCCTCAAACTGCTTCTTCAGTTCGGCTTTACTCTCTTTATAAGCCAATTTTCGAAGTTGATGTTCAGTGGCATTTTTAGGAACCTTAATATTTTTTTTATTAAGGAATGCCTTTACTTCCTCCTTTGTACGGAGTGGTGGTTTACCATTGATACCCAATAAACGTTCTTTCAACAACAATTTACTAAGTCTATACTCCTTCAATTCATGTAAAATATCCTCTAATGCGTGAAGGTTTTTTTCATAAAATTGAAATTCAGGTGTCTTTACAAACTTCCAGAAACCTCCATGTTCTTTACATAAATCTAATGCTTCTTTGTCTAAACCCATATCTCTTTATTTATTATAGAAAATATTTTTTTTCCGGGTCTCATTAAAGGCAATACAGATGAGGGGTTAGTTAAAAGAAAGTTATATAAACAATCCTTTCCCTCCAATCACCACAAATTCATAAAAAATGTCATAAAAAATGATTTTTCTATCCTGAAAAATGTCTTGAAAAAAACCATGTTTTCATGGTTTTTTTTTCAGAAAGAGAATTGTAAAGCTGTTATTATTTTCCTTAATGAAAAAATACAATGTCTCAACCTAAAGATTACATGAGAATTGCATTTGGTGATGAAGAGGATTTTTATTCAACAGTGCAATATGAGAAAAATTATCATACTATGTGTTTGGAGTTTATTAGAAAAATTGAGAACTGTGAAACCTGTGAGGATGCTAAGGTGTTGATATCAGCCGAGGATTTGAAGATACCAGATAGGAGAAGGGTAAATTTCCATTCCCTTTTACAACTTCCTAAACAAACCAAGGTAATACAACCACAAAAAACCCACGAGTTTTTGGTGAAACATCTAGTAGCAAATCATAATCTCGATGATTTAAGGAATCCAGATAAATCTAATTCTGCTCAAGTTGAGAAGTTCCTAATCAATCTTGGTAGTGTCATACGAAAACAAAAATCTAAACTATTCTACATGTACGCTGTGTATGGGTACTACCTGGATGAGTACTATGGTACTTTCAAGACAACATCCAAAACTCCATGGAAAACTCTCGTAAAAGAGAAATTTTGTATTACAGAGAGGTATTCGAGGAAACTAAGAGAAGTTGGAAGAATGGTGCATAAATATCCACGAATGAAGCATCTTGAAATATATTTTACTTCCTTCTATAAAATTATAGCTGATATCGAAATCATGTTGAAGAACTCTAATTATAATGAGTTCTGGATAAAACCTTAGCAGAAAACGATGGAACCCCAAGGCAGGCGGCCTCCCACCCAAAGCGGTCCTCGAGGGCCGCGGACGATGTGACGTACAACCTGTTCCCCCTCTCCAAAGGCGGTCCTCAAAGACCGCATTCGTTTCTAGTTATTCTTTTATGATGTAAAATAAAATGTTTATTGATGTAAAATAAAATGTTTATTATTGTTTATTGTTATTTCCTTTTCCAAAACTTAGACTTACAATAATTATACATTGTGTTTTTTATAGGGATCCCTTTAAAAACTGACTAAAACTTATTTCTTACACATTTTTAACTAGAATACTTTTAAACTCTGCTCTGAAGCAATTTAAAATTTCGTGAGTTGTAATTCCTCGGGATAAAAAGTTCCTTGGATTTCCTCTCCGCTTAAATCTTTTATTTTATAAGTAACAGGGTTTGTTCCTAAAATCTCAGCTATTTCAAATATCTCTTTCGTCCAATTTGTCTCGTATTTATTTGCAAAAATTTTCTTCGATTTCGTAATTCTTACACGATTTCCAATTTTAAATTTCTTTTTTCCATTTTTTCCACTCTTTTTAAATAAATATCTCAGGATTTCACTTTCATTTTTCGCGTCAACTTGAGCAGGTGTCATCCCAATAGAACGATGAACATCCTGTTTGTTATACTCATTAACTAATTCCTGTAGAATATCGATCCAATTTTTATTTCCATTCACCTCGAAACGAATTTTCATTTTCTGATTCAAAGTTCTGTTAAATCTTTCGATAATTGCGGATTTTTCTAAACTTTCCGTGTGATACATTTTTATGTTATACTCGTCTAAAAGTTCTTTGAAAACTCTATTTTCAAATTCTAAACCTTTGTCCGTGTGAAGGAGTTTAGGAGTGGAATGACCATAGAATTTCACATTTTCCAAAACGTCTTTGAAAGCTTTTGAAACTGCTATTCCGTTTTTCTTTTTCAATGGAATTGACCAAACGTACTTTGAAAACGTATCAATGATATTCAACATGTAACCGAACCCCTTGTTTTCATTCTCGTATTGTTTCATTATAATCAAGTCCGCAGCCCAAAGATCATCTTTTCCATGAGTAACAATTTTTCTTTTCTGAAATCTTTTTCTCACGGATCTATGCAACTCTTTTGCAAACTGTAACTTTTCGTTTTCAGGTAAATTTATAACTTCAGTTTCTACGTTAGTTTCCTCATTCGGATTTTTTATAAATTTACTCTTATTAGTCTTGCATTTTATACACTTAGAAGCAATTCTCCACCTTCCGTTTGCAGTTTGTACAATTTCCGAGTTTATATTTTTCGTTCTTTTCTTACACTTGTGGCAATAAATTTCATCCTCCATGTTTTATTTAAGTCTAATACGATTTTTTTTTTTTAATGGGACCCGTCGATTCGACGGGTCCGGTACCTTGCCTTCTATAGCCCAATCAAAAATGGTACGAATTGCTGCTTTTTCTCCGTTAGGATCTTGAATAAATTTACTTTTATTAGTTTTACATTTTGCACATTTAGCTGCAATTCTCCACCTTCCGTTCACAGTTTGTACAATTTTCACGTTTATATTTTTCGTTTTTTTCTTACACTTACAGCAATAAATTTCGTTGTACATTATTTATTTAAGTTTAATACGATTTTTTTTTAATGGAGATCACTCCATTAAAAATATATATATATAGCTTATAAAATAATTATAAAATTTCCCGTTTAATCATATTTTTAGTCGGGTCGTACACGAAATTCGATCCACTTACAATAATAGCGTAACACGTAGTACCTACTGTGCTACTTGTTGCTGCTGCTACAAATGTATTGAAATCAACATTGAGAATCAAATTGCTTTTACCACTAGATAGACTCTGAGGTTGATCAGACAAAATCGATGCTAAAAATTGGATATTCTTTTTTGAAAAAATGAGGCATGATGTATGGAATAGGTTGTTTAGAACTTATAGTCTTTTTGAACTCTAAAAATGCATCGTAAGCCAAACCATATCTATTTTTATTGAAATCTAAATCCTGCTTTTCCTCAGGATACCTTCTACCTCCTAATTCAAGCCAATAATTTTTCACATCTTTATGATGGAATTCAGAATTGTTTTTTGTCTGATCGTTCAAAACATCAGTTTGAAATACCACGAAGCACCATAATGGGTTATTAACGCTTCTGTAAATGCTAGTTAAATCGAACTGTAACGAGTTTCCATAAACGTTCTTATACTCTATGCATTGCCAACTTTTAAATTGGAGTTGATACGGAGTGCTTCTCAAATCTGTGATCAAATTAACTTTTGCTTCATTCGTGTATTCAATCACCGGAACTCTCAAAACGAAAGAGGTAATTTCTAAAACACCTTCATTAGGAATAGTAGATTCTCTATCTTTTTTCCATCTAAAAATAATATTATTATCGCTGTTTCTCACAAAAGTTATTTCAAAACCTCCCTTGAAAATTGGAACTGTTAAATCTTTGAAAAGACCCAAACCTAAGTCACCAAGGTAACCAACAGCATTGAAATTCCCTCCTCCGATAACTATTGAGTTGAATCCTGAATTCATACCTTGTCCGTTATAATCTTTTGGACATTCTTGAGTGGCAAAACCTTCCACCAAGCCACAAATGCCCGGATTTTCAATTTCATCTACTAACACATTGTGTTTTTTCACGTCTATACTCGAAAACATATGACCTACGAAATTATCTACCAACTTAACAGTATCTAAACCTGAATACTCCTTGGTTGAATCTTTTGACTTTAGAACTCCCTCCACGTTATATTGTATATCTTTAGACAGAAAATCGTCGCCTAAATCTATTTTGAAAATTGTTCTTTTATTCTCTGCATTTAAATTCTGAGTTGAAGTTGGATTAATGGTACGAAATTGCTTTCGCACAATAAAGTCTTGATATTTATCAAATACCTTTTTAGTTTGATGCATACTTTATTATAGTAAATATAATTTTTTTTTTTTTTTTATTTACTAAAATTAATTTCATGTCGTTTTTAAAAACTTTTAGACCCGGTAATTTACCGGCCCTAAATTAAGGTAAACACAAGTAGAGTATATTTTTAAAATCTAATAAAGGTGGTGTCTACGAGACGCTACCTTTAAAGTTAAACACAAGTTGAGTATATTTTTAAAACCCAGTTCTTAAAGAGGGGAGGCGATTCGCCTCCCCTATTAAAGGGGAACCGTATAATTTTTATTTACTATGAAAAAATTAATTACTTTTCAGCAACAAGTAAGCTTTAATATCGTTGAATCGAATGGGTTCGTTATTTCCCGTGGTTGTTGACAATTTTATCATTTTTATTTCTTTCAGTCCTTTTCTTAGTGGAATGAAAACTACTTTCTTTGGTTTTTCCGTGTAAATAGTATTAGGCGGCAGTGGTTTCTCTATGAAAGAAACGTGTAATAACTCATGTTCAACGTGCAAAAGTGGGTGTTCCTCGTGATTAGTAAAGCTGTTTTCCGTAATGTTGCAATGCCATTCGATTATTTTGCTCGAAAATACGAGTTGAGTAGCATTGGTATTTGACACGTAGTTGGTGTTCTTTTTGAATGAATTATCGGAACAAGTTTTCAATTGGAATATGTCACAAAAGTTACCTTCATTTATAATTTTCATATCCATGGGGAAGTTAGCAGCAATTCTGTAAGTATCGTCAGTTAGGTGTTCAAGATTGAATTTCAAATTATTCGGATTAACTTTCTGTATATCTTTCTGTATATCTTTCTGTATATCTTTCTGTATATCTTTCTGTTTATCTTTTTGTTTATCTTTTGGTATTTCTACCGTCTGGTTTTCGGGATTTTTCAAAGTATCTACTTTCGCTAACAAAATACTTTGAAAACTAGTCAAATGACTAATCAACTCGGCTTTGAACGAACTCATTGTGTATTCACCATTAAGTTCATGCACATCATCGTAAGTTTCATCGGGGAAAGGAAATGTGAATGAAAACTTGAAGTTTTTTATCTCAAACGTTTTCCTAGTTGTAAACATCAATGCTGATATGCCCAACTGATACTCTTTATTCGGATCGAGTGGAATCGGTTCCTCAAACCATATTGTATCTCCTGAAATTTTTATAAACATTATTTATTTATTATATAATATATAATAAATAAAATGAGTCATGAATACAATATCGATCCTCATCCATTTGAATCAAACAAAGTTCATAATGGATTACTACCGCTTCCTCTTCGATGTTTAATAGTTGGAACAAGCGGATGTGGAAAAACCACTCTATTGTACAACCTGATTACTAAACCATGGGGAATTCCCCATGAAAATCTCTACATATGTTCCACAACTTTAGAACAAGAATTGTATAAAGGCTTGAGAAAAACTAGTGAAAAAATAGAGGCTAAAGTTGAAATGAAAATAGTGCATTTTTACGATAGTTGCGACGAACTAATTGTACTAGATGAATGCCTACCAAACAGTCTTGTAGTTTTCGATGATTGTGTTAATGTTGAACATCAACGAGTTATAAAAGATTATTACGCGAAAGGGCGTCACAAGAATATTTCTTGCATTTATCTAACTCAATCATTAACTAAAGTTGATAGACAGTTGATTAGAGGTAATCTGAATTTCCTGTGTATTTTCAAGCAAGATCCAGATTACATGAAAGTGATTTACGATAAGTATGCTGGAACAGATTTTACTTTCAAACGATTCAAAGAAATATACAACGAATGTTGGGACGATGATTTTGGATTTCTAACGATAAACCTAACAAAACAATTAAAAGACGGTCGATACATGAAAAAGTTTGAGAAAAAGTTTCTCGAGTCGGTGAATAAACGGTCAAAAACACCGTTAAATGATCAAAATAACCGTTAAAATAACCGTTAAAATAACCGTTAAATTTGGATTTAAATATTCGACAAAAAAAATTTTTTTTACTATAATAAATGTCTACTGAAAAACATTTACAAAAACTTTTGTTGAAAAAATGTAAGGAAATTAAAAAAAAGATTGAAACTCGTGATGATTCAGAAACTAGTAATCAACCTGATGATTCAGAACCAGTAAATCGAATTTTCCTGAGAAAACCCGAAAAAGAAATGACTGTCAAGGAAGCTAACAAAATTCAAAAACAAAAACAAGAGTTGAGACGTGCTTTCCGAGAAGCTAGAGTAGATAAGTTTAACGAAAGAGAAACTCGTAATCAACCTGATGATTCAGAACCAGTAAATCGAATTTTCCTGAGAAAACCCGAAAAAGAAATGACTACCAAGGAAGCTAACGAAATTCAAAAACAAAAACAAGAGTTGAGACGTGCTTTCCGAGAAGCTAGAGTAGATAAGTTTAACGAAAGAGAAACTCAAGAAAAGATGTTTGCACCCATCACTGAAAAAGTAGTTGAAGTAATAAATGCTGTGAAACAAGCTGATGAAGATATCACAAAGAAACTAGAAATTGTTCCCTACAAGCAAACTAGTTCTCCTAGAAAGAAAGTTGTAACTTTTGGACCAACTAATACTTTTGACATTAATCCAAACGAAGGAGCTTCTGCACTAGTTGATACTGCGTCAGATGATACCGTAGTAAACACGAGAAGTAGCTTATCAAGCATCATGGATATGGTAGATCGGAATGAAACCCCATCGAATAGCGTTGGTCCGAAAGGAATTGGTCCTATTGCGAGACTTTACATCAGACAGGATGATAAACAATTTGGTATATGGGGAAAAGAGGACAAAATTTACATCGGAGACCAACAAATTCAAGTAAATGGAGATGCAATCGTTATTCAAAATGAAACTTACAAAGGAACTCACGGATTATGGCGTTTGTTAACTGATCCTCTAGGACCTGATCCTGATAAATACACTAAAGAGGATTTGAAAGTTTACAAGAAAATTCTCATTCAAACGAACTCTCTATACCAAAAGAACGATCCAACTACCAATAAAGTAAAGTCTAGTACGGGGAAAAAATGGAAAGATTTGATCGCACCTATTTGGAAAGAAATCAAAGCAAGTAAAGTTGGTTCGGGTTTGATAGAATATTCTGAAAATCCAGTGGAATTTAAATACATTGACAACCTCCAACAGCTGCTACAGCGTTTGTTCTATTTGCACGCACAAGAACGAGCTGGTAATAACAATTTTCACAATGAAAAATTAGGAATTGTAAAGTTTATAAGCGATCAGTTGGAAAAAAACATAGATAATCCCAAAGGAATAGAATATCTGATGAAAGTTGTAAACAGTTTGCCGAAAGGAATTATTAAAAGTGGATCCGGAGTTTTAAATACTTTGCTGAATAAACTAGATGGTTTCGTACCTGAAATGCATTTACCCGGATACAACTATTGTGGCCCATTTACAAAACTAGATGAACGATTGAAAAGAGGAGATCCTGGAATTAATAAATTGGACGAAGGTTGTAAGCTACATGATATATTTTACTAAGATCACACAGGCACGAAAGAAAGACACATAGCGGATAAAGCACTGGAAAAAGTGGCAAAAGAAAGAATGTACGCGAGTGATGCAAGTTGGAAAGAAAAAACAGCTGCAGCTGTAGTGAGAGGTGTAATGAAAGGTAAACAATTCGTTGGTGGGGAAGTTACAATGGGTAAACGGCCCTTTGGTATGAGAGTTCGTTATTAAAAAAATTTACTATAATAAATAACTATGATTACGAAAAAAATAGATTTAACCGAAAATCAACTAACCAAAATGCGAGCCGCTTACAAGAAGCGCAGAAGTGTTACAATTCTTTTGACAGCGAAACAAATTTCAGGAAACGGAAAACATAAAATCAAACTGTGGGAAACTCAATCAAAAGCATTTGAAAAAGCAAGAGGAGAAAAGAAAGGAATTACGCTAACTTTGGATTACGAACAACTACAATTGAATCACACGGGCGGATTCTTACCATTGGTATTTGCAGGAATGGGAGCACTTGGAGCCTTATTAGGTGGAAGTGCAGCAGTAGCATCTTCAGTAATAGATTCGAAACATAAAGCTGCTGAAGAAGCGGAAATAAAACGTCATAATCTCGAGATGGAAAAACTAGCTCAAAATGCAAAAAGTTTATATATTGGGTCCGGTTTAAAAAAACGAAAAAAACGGAAAACTACCAACCTTTGAGTAATTTAGATTTACATCGTTTCGCGAAAAATTTTTAAATAAAACATTTCCGAGGTATTTTCATGAAAGATGAACTTCCTGATCGGTCTAAACCCGTTGAATGTGGAATTATTAATTTAGAAAATTCTTATCAAAATGGTAGTCACTGGACTTGTTATTTTAAAAAATCCGAAAAAGAAAAATATTATTTCGATTCCTATGGAAACGCACCACCTCCTAAAGAGTTGGTAAAATACTTGGAAAATAAACATATTTTTTACAATTCCGAACAAATTCAAAAGTATAACGATCCTCCAATTTGTGGTCATCTGTCTTTGATAGTGTTAAAAGAACTTTCAAACGGAAAAGATTATGAAACTGTTTTAAAAACATGTAGAGGGAAATTGAATTCTGAAAAAATCTTAGTATAATATTGTTGTTTTAATGGAAAATTTCCATTAAAACGTTTTTTATTAAACAAACTTGATGTTATACATGTCTCTCCCATTTATTGATTTGATTATTCCATGGTACACTAAGCAAACACCGTACTCAACTAGAGCTTGGAGTTCATTTTTTTCAAATTTTTCAATATATCTTTCTGGTATGAACACTCTAAATTCTCCTAGATTAGCTATAACAGCCTCCCACGAGTATTTCGTTGACACGAATTCAAAGTTTATAATTTTGTAAGGTTTTCCGATTTCTAGTTCGGAAAGCTTGTTCGTGTTGTTTTCAAAATTAATTTTTTTCAATAGTTGCTCCCTATTCATTTCTATTTATTTATTATAGAATATATATATTTTTAAATAGGGGCGGTGATTCGCCTCCCCTATTAAGGCAAACACAAGACACTTTTATTTTTAAAACCCAATTCGTAAAGGTGGTGTCTAGTAGACACCACCTTTAAAGGCAAATACAAGTCGAGAATACTTAGAAATTTCTTTTAAAACTCTTAAAGTGGGTGGGTCCAAATCGGACCCACCCTCTTTAACGTTAAAGTCGAATACAAGTCGAGAACATTTAAAAATTTCTTTTAAAACACAATTCCATAAAGAGGGGTCGCGATTCGCGACCCCTCTTTAACGTAAGAAAGCTCATAATTTTAAAGCCGAGGTCGGAAACCCGACTGCGGCTCTAATTTCATACGAAATTTTGTGGCTCACATGTGAGCCGCAAAATTTGATCTCGGTTAACAATCACGAAACTACCACAAACTTGATGTTATGCATGTATTTTTTTCATTTTTTGATTTGGTGATTCCATAGTAAACTAAACAACCACCGTGCTAGTTAAAAGGATCTCTACTATAATAGACAAAAGAAAAAGGTGGCGTCGATTCAACGCCACCTTTAAGAATTCAAAAAAAAAAAAAATGAGGGGCTAGTTAAAAGAATATATTCTATAATAAAAATGTATGATACGAAAAGACATTGTGAAAAGTGCGATATTAGCACTACTTATAAAAATTGGGCTAGACACCTAAAGTCTAAGCGCCATGGAAAAAACGACCCAGACCGGACAATGACTATCAGAAAACCTAGGAAAGCGAAACCTGTATTTGTAAATCCGAGGAAATTACACAAAGTATTTAATTTTAGTGAAAAAATATTTGAAAAAGTATTTGAAAAAAGCAAAGAACCGAAAACGGAAGTTGTAAAAAAGGAAGCTGCATTTAAATCTAGATTAGTGACTTACGATATTAAAAATACGAAAGGATTTAAAGATGCTTCCAAATTTCTTGACAGTATTAAAAAAATCGTAACTGGTTTAATCAACATGAAACTTAGAGAAATGAAACTAAAAGTTAATGTAGTTTTAATCGCAGAATTTAAAAAAGGGACTAACGAAAATAATATGGAGTATCATGAACTCAATTTCAAAACTAAAAACGTAATAATATTGCAGTCAGCAGAAGTACCAAATTGTTACGAGGAAATGAAATGGAAACGTTCGAAATAAAAGGATCTCAATGGCAACTTCACAAAATCAAGCATTTAGAACTGAACGTTAACAAGTACACTCCTTTGAGAGGATCGTCTTACATCCCACTCCCTAATTTTCTACAATATAGGAAAGCAATTATAAATGTGAAAAATGACGATAATAAATGTTTCCTTTGGTCTGTTCTGTCTGCACTTCATCCAGCTGATAAAAATTCTGATAGAATAGGAAATTACATAACATGGGAACATGAGTTTGATGAAGCGTTGAAAGATATCAGTTTTCCTATGAAACTTACAGACGTGAAAAAGTTTGAGAAAAGAACCGGGATTTCCATTAATGTTTACTGTCTGGATGAAAAAAATATTATAATACCCTTGGAAATAACGAAAGAGGAAAAGGAAAGGCACATTGACTTGTTTTACTTGAAAAACGAGGAAACTGAACATTATTGTTGGATCAAGGACTTATGGAAACTTGTTGGTCATAGTCAGCTAACAAAGGATGGCCACAAACGATTTTTATGTAAAATGTGCTTGAATAGCTTTGGAACTCAGTTCAAATTAAACGAACATAAAGAATATTGTGGAGCTCATAAAGCTGTTAAAGTAGAACTACCAGAACCTTACGATAATGTTTTACAATTTGAAAATTATAAACGCTCCATGAAAGTACCATTCGTTATCTACTCGGACTTTGAAAGTTTTCTAAGCAAACTTCAAACTTGTCAACCTGATGAAACTAATGCGTTCACTAATAAAATTCAAAAACACGAAGCTAGCAGTTTTTCATATTACATTAAGTATTCCAACGGATATTATAAACCTCCAGTCGAATATTCTGGTCCAGATTCTCCAAAAGTATTTTATCAGAAACTGAAAGAGGAAGTTTTACACATTGCTAAGGAATATTACGATAAAATTGTACCCATGAAACCATTGACAAACGAACAGGAACAGGAATTCAAAAATGCTAAATCTTGTCACATTTGTGAGAGAGGTTTTAACGAATTGCCTCCAATGTTAGAAAAGAAACTTGATGTAATGAGAAAAACAATTCAACACTTTATTGATAAAAAGAATGACAATCAAGCAGATATATATATTGAAGAATTAGAAGTTTTTAAGTCGAATATACCTGATAATTGTATAAAAGTAAAAGATCATGATCATTTGTCAGGAGAATTTAGAGGTACCGCCCATTCTCTGTGTAATTTGGAGTATCAATGTCCGAGATTCGTACCTGTATTTTTCCACAACCTGGCTGGGTACGATGCCCACTTATTTATAAAACAACTCGGAGAGGATGAAGGGGAAATACGATTGATTCCAAATACTGAGGAAAAGTACATTTCGTTTTCAAAGATTCTTAGGTACGACTCTGGAAAATTGAATGAGAAAGGAAACAAAGTAATGAATAAAATTGAAATAAGGTTCGTGGATTCGTACAAATTTCTAGCAAGCTCTTTGGAAAAACTAGTGGGAAATTTAACGAAAGATCAATTTAAGGAACTGGTAAAACATTTTGGAACAGAGAACTTGGAGTTGATGACAAGGAAACTAGCTTACCCATATGAGTACATGGATAGTTCGGAAAGGTACGATGAAACCTGTTTGCCACCTATAGAGAAATTTTACAGCCATCTAAATAAACAAAATGTAAAAGAAAACGAATATAAAAATGCACAAGAAGTTTGGGAAAAATTCGGTATTAAAAACATGTGGGAATTCACCGCGCTTTACAACAAAAGTGATATTTTACTGCTTGCAGATGTGATGGAGAATTTCAGAGATATTTCCCTGAAAACGTACAAACTAGATCCTGCATGGTACTACACAACACCTGGATTCTCATGGGACTGTATGTTGAAAATGACAAAAGTTAAATTGGATCTTTTGACCGATTACGACCAGATTCTAATGATAGAAAAAGGAATTCGCGGTGGAATATCACAATGTAGTAACAGGTACGCGAAAGCAAACAATAAGTACATGGGTGAACAATATGACCCAGCTAAACCTTCGAGTTACATAGCGTACGTAGACGCTAACAACCTTTATGGATGGGCAATGTCCAAATACTTACCATATGGTGGTTTTAAATGGATAGAGAACTTATACAATTTAGATATGGATAATTTAGATGTTGAAAATATAAGTGATGAGTCTCCCAAAGGTTATTTTCTGGAAGTTGACTTGGAATATCCTAAAGAACTACACGATTTACACTCGGATCTACCACTTGCACCGGAAAACAGGATTGGAAATACAAAATTACCTAAACTGATGACAACTTTGTACAACAAAGATAGATACGTTTTGCACTACAGGAATTTGAAACAGTGTCTGAGCATGGGGATGAAACTAAAGAAAATACACAAAGTTCTGAAGTTTGATCAATCGGATTGGTTGAAAGTGTACATTGACTTCAACACGGAACTGAGAACGAAAGCGAAAAATGATTTTGAAAAGGAATTTTTCAAATTGATGAACAACAGTGTATTCGGAAAAACGATGGAAAATATCAGGCAAAGAATCGATATCAAATTATGTTCAAACGGAAAGAAACTGGAATTATTGATAGCAAAACCAACTTTTGATCGTAGAACGATATTCACTGAAAATTTAGCAGCAGTTCACATGAAAAAGACCAAAATTCTTTTCAATAAACCAATCTACATTGGAATGAGTATTTTGGACATTTCAAAAACTCTAATGTACGATTTTTATTACAACACGATAAAGAAACAATACGGAGAAAATGTCAAATTGATGTACTGTGACACGGACAGTCTGATCATGGATATAAAGACTGAAGACTTTTACTCGAATATTAAAAACAACATGATTGATCAGTTTGATACATCCGATTATCCGAAAGAAAATGTCTACGGTATACCTCAAGTGAACAAGAAAGTACTTGGAAAATTCAAAGATGAAATGAGCGGAAAAGTAATGGAGGAATTTGTCGGACTAAGATCGAAACTTTACGCACACAAAACGTTCGAGAATCAAAAAGAAACAAAGAAAGCGAAAGGGATCAAGAAAAACGTTATTGAACAGGACATTAAATTCAATGATTTCAAAGAATGTCTGTTGACCAAGAAACCGATCTACAAAACGCAAATGATGTTCAGAACAAACAAGCACGATATTTATACCATTAAACAGAACAAGAAAGCGCTCAGTGCCTACGATGATAAAAGGCATATTCTGGAAAATGGTATGGATACTCTTGCTTGGGGACATCATAAAATTGGAATAGGAAAAGAAAATTTCGTAGATCATCTGAAGGAGCTTATGAAAACACAAAACGAGAAAGAAACTGGAATTATAGGTAGGATTAAAGTAAATACTAAATTATAATTTTTATAAGGAATCCCTTATAAAAACCTAATATTTTTACATCTCCTCTTCCATCTCTCCTCTTACTACAGATTCTCTTACAAATGTAAATATACTGTGCACACTCTTTAGCATATTTTGATTATCCTCTTCGATGCATTCAAAACAAATATTACCATTTAGTACTCTAACACCACAATTTTTGCAAACGTTAATATTTTTGAAAGGAGTAAAATTTAGAATGTTTTCAGTTAGTTTATTTTTTCCATTGAGAAAGTTACGTTTCACAGTTGGTAAATCCAAAAACTTATGATACTTCCTCACGAAATAATCAGTCAGTTCTCCAGATTTAGATACTGCCTGCCACTCGCTCTTGGAAAGACAATTTCCATCTTCGAGTTCTCTTAACGCTTTAAAGTATTCCATTTTATTTATAGTAGAGATCCTTTTAACTTACCCCTCAGAATACTACGAACTGACGGAGTTGCAAAAGACGATGAAATTTCAGATAAGCGCGAATACGAAATCAAGGTAATATTATATCGATAATATTACCATCGTCCACAATTATATTTTTATCTGGGATCATCTTTAAAAAAATCTTTACGTTCAACTCTTGTAGAAATTTCTTATCTCGATTATTACGAATAACGTAATTCTCCAACATATTTTCTTTGATATTTTTACTTTTATATTTCACGCCTTTTTTCGGAGATACCGGTATTGTTTTCTTAACGGTATTTACGAATTTTTCAACCCCTACATTTTTCAACTGTGTTTTAAAATTTGCAATTTTATCAGCTGAGATTTCTCCGTATACTAGTTGCTCAATAAACCTGTATACTTTCATATCTCTATCTCTATCGATATACGCGAAACATTCAATGAATTCGATATGCTTAAGTGAAAATTGTAAAAATGGATGAGACATTTTTATTTTTATTGGAGAGATCCTTTTAACATACCCCCCAAAAAGTCACTGGTTCTGATGTTTTGTGATAAAAAATGTGTTCTGATGTTTTGTGTTGAAAAATTTTATCAGGGGTCTAACAGAAAAGCATTTTTAACAGGATTTAACACAAAAGTAGTTTTAACAGGGTTTAGCACAAAATCAGTTTTAACAGAGATTGAAGTCAGAATCATTTTTAACAGAGGTTTAACAGAAAAGCATTTTCAACAGAGATTGAAGTCGGTGAGCCAGGATTGGTATTCGGATACTACTTATATATATATACATACATATATATACATACATACATATATACATACATATATATATATATATATATATATATATATACAGGGTGAGTCTCTCGCAAATGCAAAAAAAAATTTGGGTAAAACTACATCAAAAATGGAGTAAAATGCCGCCAACTGCATATTTTTATCTCAATCCGTTCTCGAGATATGATTTTTTAAAAGTTTTTTCAGGAAAACCGTGTTTTTTTCCTTTTAAACTCAACTTTCTTCACTTTACTTCATTTAATTTTAATTTTTGACCACATTTTCGAAATCAGCACTAAATTTAATATAAGAATAGTGTACTTGAGTTCTAGTAAAGTACCATCCAAAGGCCCTCAGATCAGCTCAAACATTGACGACTTTGAAAAAATAATATTTCTGAAAATCTTTAAAACTTTACTACTTTTTTAAAAAGAATCCTAGAAACTGGCAAATCTCATGAAAGCTGCTTCGTCTAATACTCTTTCCTACGGTATAATCAAGTTTACTTTTATTTTGTTATTTAGTGGAGAAAATGATGTTTTAATGTTAAAAAATGTGGGTTTTTCAATGAAATCGTTGGTTTTCTCGAAAGATGACCCTCCATGAACCTACGAGTATGGGGTCGGTTTCTATGTATTTTTTCACGCTGTATCGAGTGGTAACATTTGTAGATCTCTCCAACTCCGTTATAACCGAGTTTTACACTTAAAATCGCAAATGTTTAGTTTGTTTGTTACGATTAAATGTATGTGTGTTATGGGGTAAAACTAGTTAATTAAAGTGTAAAACTCGATTATAACGTAGTTGAGAGATCTGCAAGAGTTTCCATTCGATCCAGCGAGAAAAAATACATAGAAACCGACCCCATACTCGTTGGTTCATGGAGGGTCATCTTTCGAGAAAACCAACAATTTCATTGGAAAACCCACATTTTTTAACATTAAAATATTATTTTCTCCCCTAAATAACAAAATAAAAGTAAAATTGATAATACCGTTGGAAAGCATATTAGATGAAGCAGTTTTCATGAGATTTGCCAGTTTCCAGGATTCTTTTTAAAGAGTAGTAAAGTTTTAAAGATTTTCAGAAATATTATTTTTTCAAAATCGTCAATGTTTGAGCTGATGTGAGGGCCTTTAGATGGTACTTTTCAAAAACCCAAGTACACTAATCTTATAGTAAATTTAGTGCTGATTCCGAAAATGTGGTCAAAAATTAAAATTAAATGAAGTAAAGTGAAGAAAGTTGAGTTTAAAAGGAAAAAAACACGGTTTTCCTGAAAAAACCTTTAAAAAATCATATCTCGAGAACGGATCGAGATAAAAATATGCGGTTGGCGGCATTTTACTCCATTTTTGATGTAGTTTTACCCAAATTTTTTTTTTGCATTTGCGAGAGACTCACCTTGTATAACGGATATATAAAACCAACAAAGTCTCTATCTTTCAAAATTTTCAAAAAACCATTAACATTAAACCCTAGGGTTCTGAGAGTACCTTCATCTATTTCCTTGGGGTGCACCGTCATTGGTTTCTCAATGCTGAGTCCTTGGCAGCAGTAGCTGTTCTCAACTTCTCCTCCGCATGCTTGATGATGTCAGTAACATCGTTCTTCAATATTCTTTCAAGTGCAGCACCTCCTTCCTCACAACCAGGAATAAGTTTTCCCTTTAAACTCCAATAGAATTGGACACTTCCGACCATCATATGGTCGTCCCTTACGTATGCATGGATTTCTCGATTCTTACTCATGATAATAATTCTGCAGAAACAATAGTGCCAATCTCTTTCTACACGTAGTCATCGCTAAATGCTAATGAATTATTATGCCTGTTCCTGGTATTTTTTAAAATTTTACTAAAGATAGCTGCTCCTGATTCTGAAATTCAGCATATATCAAAACGCTTCTTTCATCATTTCTCTTCCTATGAAGTACCTGTTCATAGGGCTCACATTTTCCAATCCCATGATGCGTGTAAACAAGTCTTTCAGAAGTCCAGCTGTCGATTTTTCATCCGCTACTTTAATTCAACGAATTATTAGATTATTCCTTTTCAAAGTATTCACAGTTCTTTCAAACTCTAACTGCAACTCACGGTACTGGTCTATTAAAATCAGGACTTCGGTTTTGATTTTCTCATGTTCATCATTAGATTTGATGACAGCAGTTTTAATCCCTTATATATGTATCCTTTTCCAACACTACTCTACTATGTCATTCATAGTGGCAATCTTATCAATTTTTTCATCGAGATTTCGTATTACATTCATAAGGTCTTGAGTTGATAACTGACACGTTTCCTTCCTCCTCGGCCACACTCATTGTGAACAATGGTTTTTTTCCTACTATTGTCGCTGGACGGGCTTGGGCTTTATCTGCCGTTCGGTATATTCAATAGTGGTGAAAAATACGATTCACTTGAGTGTCTCCTATCAGACATTTATGAATGCCAGCTCACCTGACGAACTGAGGTGATGAGCGAGAGGTAACGCTTCAAAACTGCAAAACAGCGGCGAGAAAGGAGACCCCAGCTACCACGCATATACGATTATCTGTCAAGGTCACGCTCTAACTGTCACGAGACCATCATGGATTCACCAACTGAAAAGTCATTCACAACCCCGCAATTTGGCGATTTCAAAAGAAAAAACAGGTCTAATGGTTGTGAAAACGCGATCAAATCACAAGGTCACGCCACAACCCTCCACTATGCGCAGATGCCACTGAAAACAACCACTTCAAACCACCAAAAACAACGAATTTACACGGAAGCAATGTAACTTTGTTGACAACCTCCAACAACCTTCCTCGTTGGCGGGTCCCAGGTCGTATCTAATGAAGGTAAACAGAGTTGTCCGAAGTCATGATCCCCATGTAAATGGAGGTACCTACGTTCTTAGTCATACGTCAAGTAGTTGTGTTAAGCCAATGTATGAAACGTCCATGTAAAGTCTTGGAGACTTGGTAAGGTGGGGTTGAGCCAATGAGACAGCTGTCGAGAGCAAATTTTTTGCATTTTGAAAGCGACGTTCATCTTCATAATAAAAGTTATCAGTTAACGCACTTAAGTGACCTCCTGCCATCACTCAGGATATTACACCGTTGAGCTGAGGGTGAAACTTACCTCAACGCCATTTTTCGTTTATGAATCCCATTGAATGTGCATTTGGGTTGCACACTCAGTGCACCCTCAAGGTCGCCCTCAAATCATGTCTATGAATCGTACGGAGTGCATGAATTCCGCCCTTAGTAACATACAGTTGGCCGATTATTGACTGGCCATCGAGAGGATCATCTTACAGGTTGTTTTGATCTCAAAAAGAAGTGCTCCTGAAAGGTTCTGAAAAGGTGTGTTCACTCATAGGAAATTATGAAAATGGTTGTTGACTTGTAGGAGATTCTGAAAAGGAGTATTGCCTCATAGGAAATCGTAGAAATGGTTGTTGACTTGGGAAAGGGCGTGTTTCACTGGAAGATCTCCACATCACAATATATCGTCATCGTGACGCTGGGAATCGACTGTGCAGAGACTATTTGAACAATAGGTAGATGTCTACCTGAGATTACAGTGAGCTTGTTGGCGTCTTGCTCCATGGATGTGGCTGCTCCTAATCAGAATTACCCTTAGAAAATCTACTGGAGAAGGAGGGCCAGTGTACATTTGATGATAATTCCTTTCGGAGCTGGAGAGTGTAAGTAGAAAGACTGAGATCCTCTAGAATAGAGGCCGAGAAGAGCTTGATGAGAAAACTGCCACCAACGGTTCATGGGCTGCTTTGAGGCAATTACACAAGGTGGTGTATGGCGTACCACTAGTGGGATCAATGTCGAGCACTAATGTGACTGTTTTCAAGTCCAGTGCGAGAAAGGCTTGACGAAACTTAGCCTCCTCGGTAGTGAGTCCCTTGGAGTCGCAGGCAAGGTTCATCTGGTTCAGCCAACCTGGTCATATGGAGGCAGTTTGACCAGCAATGCAAGTACTGGAGCAGGGCTAGGGCCATCCTTCTGATATTACAGAGAAGCAGAGGGAATGATGCTCTGGTATTGACCTGTTGGTTATAACAGGTCTCAGGAACATAGGATGGTCAAAAGATCTGTCTCAACGAGTCGAATGAGCAGCTAGCCCATGCAGTAGATGAGATGTCTAATCAATGGTGTGGAACTAGGGAGTAGAACTGCAAGCTGATATAGGAGACGAATGTGATTTTCCAAGTCCAGAAAGCCCGAATAGCTATATCTCAATAATAATGGGAGACAAGTGATTTCTTGAAGTCCTAAGCTTGGGAACTGCACGCTGATTGGAGGAAGTGAAGAACTTGTGATTCTCGACAATCTGGGAAGGCGGAGGCTAAGTCTGGCCAGTCGGTAGAACTTCTAGTTCCCGGGAAAGTCCAGAGTAGAATCTAATAGATCACTGGTAAATACCTAAATATGAACATCAGGATTACTTGTAAGGGATGATTTTATATTCTACCATCCTAATTGGCATACTTACATGACAATTTTTTCTTTCTTTCTTCAGCCAGAAATCCCAAAAACCAACTTTTAAGAACGGTCACGTCTGTGTATACTGTGACTTTTTTGTCATCACAACCAAAAGATACTATGCCAATGAGCACGAATCGGTTAGTATCTGGGTCCAACCAAATGACAGGCCCTCCGGAGTCCCCCTGTAATATGAAAGTTGGCTTTTGATAAATTAAACCACTATCTTTCTAGTTTTACCCCTAAAACTATGATCTGACACGAAATATTATTTGAAATGTCGGACGGTCATAAGAAATTAAGTCCATAGATAACTAGGTAACGTTTTAACAAAAAAAAGTACTTCTACTCTTGTCAATCAATCTTGTTGATTACCTAAATGTTAGCTAAGTAAAAGTAAAATTGACAAAACTGATGAAAAACTGAGTTTTTAATACAACTTTTAGGATAACAGTACGATTATTAGATACCATCTTCGGACTTACAAGCATTAGAATAAAGTGGAAAAATTTCCACGAAAAATGTAGGAAATTTAACGATGTTTTTAACGATGCGTTTTAATTTTAGCATGATTTATAAATTAAGGGAGTTATGACCAGTCAAAAACACGAAAAAATAGTAAATTATACAATTTCCATAACTGTCTAAGCATGAGCTTTCAAGAAAATGTCTACGGGGAACGTTTCTTTGAAATTAATTTTAACATTGACCCTAGCTGGTGCACCCATAATCAAATAGTTTTCCTCTAAATTTCAACCAATGTAATATCTGAAGTAGGAAGTGGTGTTAGGCCCCCTAAGCTTAGATTCTATCCCACCAGTAGAACCTGAGCTGAGCCAGCGATCAGCCAGGAAGATATAAATTATCTCGTATTGTCGTGAAAGAAATGGCTGATTTTTATTGAAACGAAAAAAAATTTATTTATTTTATTTTATTTTATTTATTTTATTTTATTATTTTTTTTTTTTTTTTGAAAATAGGATTTTATTTTTTCTAAGAATGATTGAATAGGCCATTTAAATACCAATCAATGCGAGTCGGGTCAAAAAGACTCGAGGGTGTAATACAATGTAACGTTAAAAACACTGATGGTACGCTAATATGTTTGAAATCATGTTTCGAAAGTGGTATGATGCCTCGCACTAGATGTTTTTACTACGAGTACGTACTTCTAAAGTAGTGGCCGTGTTATTTGAGTTAGTACAAAATTGTGTAGGCTCGGAGTATGAGACAAATCCGCATTTGTAACTGCACGAAAGCTTGTCGAGGACCATCGCATCAAGTTTCTGAGGTTTTGAAACCATTGGTCCCTTGTCAACTTTTGCACCCCAACCTGTGTACACACGTTTTTCATTACCTTGAGTAAGTATTGAAATTTAAATTTCTGAATGTTACAAGAATTACAGCGAGATCATGATATTATGTTACCCTGAATAAATAGGTTATTCTGCATTCAATTGTATGGATTTCGGAAGATTTCACAAAGTGATATTTGAAAACTTTCTTCTACGAAAATGAAACATTATGCACATTTTTATTTGCAGATCATGTAATCCTTATTTCTAATAAAATATCAATATAGGTACTCAAATCCAAGATAACCTGAAATTTTTGAATGAGAAGTTAAAAGCCAAATCTAAAAATTGTTGAAAATAAACATCTTAACTGCCATCGAATTCCCCTTATAAAAAATATCATTGTAATCATGAACAATATTGTACAGATAAATCGAATCAATCACAAAACTTAATCCAACATAACTATGCCTCTTGTGGTTACCTCACCACTTACCACCGACCCTTTTCAGGGCCACCAAAATTGAGTTCACTCATAAAACTAGGTAAAAAAGACGTCAGGCTACCTCTAGACGAAACAAGATAAATCGCCGAAAAGATTATACAAATTACATAATCGCAAAGGCAATAAACACGTCAGAAGGTAAAATACGACAAGCTAAACGCTCACTGCACGAGCAAGCCTACGATCTGACACACAAAAATTACCTTGATGTAAATGACATTGAAGCAATAGCCAAGGGCAAAGAAAGCCAGACACGCTCTATCGAGAAGGGGGAGAAAAAGATGTTTCACCCCCATGACACCTCAAGCGCACTCGATCAAATCACAACAGCCAATAAGACACAGCATAAGGCTCCCCGACGAGTATAAATACAGCAGCTCCGGCACCAGTAATTTCATACTGATCTCTACCTCCGATCTTGAAGCTACCTTCCGACTCTTGACGAACCTCTGTCTTCCAGCCTACTGCGATTGAAACTCCATTGGGGTTGATTGAGGACAACCCTCTCAAGCCAGTTGGCAACGGGATGTACGACAAGAGATTACTTCGCCTTCCAGACTACCAGATTTCAGAGTAGATTGAATATACTTCGCATTTTTCTCACTCTAGTCTCGTTCCAGCCGAGACGCTAAACAAGCATTCCTTTACGGACGACGATGTTTAGTTCCAGAAAGTCTTGCCGCCCGGGCTCGTGAATTTATTTACGAGCCGCCCGCTGGGACAAGCCAGTTGATCTCAAGCAGGCCCAACAGAGGCCGATCAACTGATATTTTTTGGCGGACCAGCTATACTGAGCAAGCTTCACTCGCTCGGTGAGCAGTCGACCCCAGGAGGACCCTCCGAATCTATTCGGAAGCGAGTCCCCGAATTTGGTTCTTTTCAAAACCAAATAAACTCTTCCAAATGGAGCTAATACCTAGTTTTCGCCTTTTGGAAGACCGATGTGAAGCCAGCACGACGGAAACTCCGGTTTTGCAGTCAGCTGTGACTTCTCACCGAAGCGACAGACAGGCAAGCGCCGGCAAACCCGGTCAAACCTTTCCCGCTCAAGTAATGGGTGAAGTTCCGGCTTTGGCCGTATCCGGCGCTGCCTACGCTAACGGGCAAGGCACAGCCTCCCTCGCCGATTCTCTGCCGTGTATCTCACACTTTGTTCTCACGGCAAATACGAACTCAACTCGACTTCTTGAAACACAGAAGGATCGAGCATATTTCATGGCACACTCGTACACATCCCCAGCGGATGTAAGCTACGTAGCCGACCAATATCAAACCCCTTCCAAAAGGGTGATTCCTGAATAAAAGGATGATATCACTGGCCCTACTAGAAGGGATTCCCGGAGAACATGTTAACCCGCATACGGCCTGTGTAGATATGACCGGAGAGGATGAGAAGCCCCTCAAAATGCTGGGCGTCGCTTGGGAGCCCAGATCTGATTCCTTCTTTTTCAAGGTACCCGTTACACCGGTAATTCGTACAAAGAGAGAGCTGGCTAGTCAAATATGCAAAATCTATTATCCCGTAGGTTGGGTGATCCCCGTTGCTGTCTTCGCAAGATCTATACAGCGAGAGGTTTGTCACTCAAAATACGACTGGGATGATCCTATTTCTGACCACCTCATGAAGGAGTGGAAAAAATTGTCCGAATCATTGGACTTGTTACCGCTCCTTGGGATCCCTCGTCACGTTCCCAGTTCAAATGTTCCGCAGTGGATAGTGGGATTTGCTGATGCCTCAGAGGAGGCTTACGCTTCAGTGGTATATGTAGTTAGTGCCGTGAATGACCAATATTTTTCCCTATTAATCATGGCCAAAGCTAGAATAGCCCCTTAAAATTAGAAACGATTCCCCGTTTAGAGTTACTTGCTGCGGAATTATTAGGAAAAACTATCACTAAAGTACGCCATAATTTCCCGTCAGTCACTGAGCACGTTGTCACCTGTTCTGACAGTATTATTACTCTATCTTGGATTACCGCTGATCCCGCACCTATTTGGAAGGTCTTCGTGGGGAATATAGTAGCTAAGGTCTTAAATCACGTTCCGCACGATTCATGGTTTCATGTGCGCTCTCAGGATAATCCCGCTGACGTGGCGTTGCGTGGATCTCTACCATCCTAACTTGTAAATGACTCTGAAATCAGAGCTTCACATGCTATAAACGTATTCACCAAAACGGAGGATGTACCCCTTGATATAGAATCCCGCTTTAGTTCATACTCCCACCTACGAAGAGTTATAGGTTGGATTTTGTGTTTTGCACACAATTGCCGGGCGTTTAGAAACACACAGGTCCCCTAACTACAGCTGAACTTAGTTCAGCGGAGAGGCGGTCAAGGGGAGTCGAGTGGAAATTCATTCCACCCAGAGCTCCTCATTTCGGGGGTTTGTGGGAAGCCGCCGTCAAGTCAGCCAAACGGTTGCTTATCCTTACATTACAATCACACACTCCCAACTTGCAAACATTCACTACTATAGTATCCCGCGTCAAAGCAATCCTCAATAGCCGTCCTCTCGTCCACCAGTCAGAGTCCCCTGACGATTTTCTAGTGCTGACCCCTGGTCATTTCCTAATTCAGTGACTGCTCACCGCCCTTCCCGAATCCTCAGTCACTGAATTCAGCTCCCGCCTCACTCCAAAGTGGAAATTGGTAAATTCCGTTGTTGAACAGTTCTGGAAAAGATGGAAAACTGAGTACTTGCTGGATTTGCAGTCCAAACAAAAATGGAACACTCCCTTCAAACCAGCTAAGATTGGTGACGTTGTCTTGATCATGCAGGACAACGTTCCCCCACTCTCTTGGCCAAAAGGCATAATAGTTGAATTGATCCCTGGAATAGATGAAGTTTCCCGTGTCGCTAAAGTGCGCACTAGTTCCAGTATTCTCGAAAGACCCGTTAGGAAATTGTGCCCCTTGCCACTTGATAGTTGAGATTCCATGGTAGAATTCCACTGAAATTTGGGGGGGGGGGGGGGGGGGGGAGTATGTTTGGCCTTACCCAAATTTGTAATTGCCACCAAGAAGGGAAGTAGACTTCCCAAGGAACTTAGTTCCTTGAGCCACTTGATAGCGCTAATGAAGCTTCGAATCAATCGTCACCCTTTTTTATACTTCTGAACAGAGCAATGATGATTATGTTTCCCGATATTACTCCCGAATATCCCTGAGCAGTATGATGATCTGAACTCCCGCAATATTGTGAAAAGTGATATAACTAATATCAAATACGCTGAGTAACCTACTATCATGTAACCACTGCATTACGACTAGCGCCCTTCCCTGCCGTCTTGCGGACGAAAAAGGAAAGTGGATTTCATTCTATTACCGTATGTCATCAAGTTATTCTCGTTCTCCCGCTGTACCTCTGTATATTTCGTACAATAAAATTATTGTGTTCAGGATCCCGTTAAAAACCTTTGTTCGTTTCCCGTGATTATTCACATACCGTTTTCGAGATAAATGCAAACAACTAAAAAAAGTCCGAAATGTTCAATGTTTTTCGCATTTCCTGAAGTTAGCTCACCTCTGGTGAGGGGGAAAACACGAAATTCGGATTCAGCGACCCAAAAAACATAGAGAACCGTTGAGAAAAAAAAAAAACCAGGTGTGCTAAAGACCACACGGGAGAAGTGTAAACTTCTATGACGATTTTCTGGTAATTATAATGAGTATAAAATATATGTATTATGGAAATGATTTTGGTTGCCGAAAAAATATATCCTCACGACTAAACAACTTAATGAAATCGTGAAGTTGGTGGGAATAATTTGAGAGTGAACCAGCAGTGCAAGGGATAGATTCATTGTAAAACTATGAGAGAGTGATAACAGTAATGAAAAGGTACTGAAGGTGTTGGCCTTGTTCTATGGAACCCCGCTGGACGCTTACCACCTGTTGCGTCTGTGCTTACAGCAGAACTGTGGGCAGTGACACTGGGTGTTGGGAATTATGTGATCTGTAGCGACTCACCAAGTACTATCAAGGCGATTAGGGACTCATATTCTGATGATCTCCTAATACAAAGCCCACGTGTATCGCTACAACAAGCCACAAAATCAGGCTCAACCAATACTTTCATGTGGGTACCAAGCCATGTGGGTATTCATGGTAACGAGTGTGCTGATGCCCTTGCAAGGAGAGTTATTGGTGATACCTCGATCGATATGTTGCCTATACACATTGAGGATCAAATCTCCAACACGCAACATAAAGCCAATTCCATCTGGCATGAGCAATGGTAGGGTGAAGTCACTGGTCTGTATGGTGTCCTTAAGGACCACAGCCCAGCAGGCACATTCGTTACCCAACTACCAAGAAGGGACAGAATACTGGTCAACCGTTTAGCCACTGGCCAAACCCGTCTTACTCGCAGACACCTGCTTAGTGCAGAAGCTCATGATGTTTTGTGTGAGGGTGATCTGTCCATCCGCCACTTCCTGGAGGAATGCCCAGACCTTATGGAACTCCAAGTCCAGCACTAGCCCCCTCGGTGGGTTGACGTTTTATCTGGACCAGTCCCTGTTGTCGTACTTGAGAGTAGCTGAGCTCTACAACAAACTGTGCTATATTTTTGCGAATTTTTGAAGAAAACTAAGCTATTGCTCTCGCCTCAAAATTTGTAGAATGTGAATTTTTGAAAAATTTTTATGCAGAAATCCGTTTCAGGCTATTCTGAATCATATTCTGAAGTTTAACGCATTTTTTTATGTATGTATGTATGTATGTATATATGTATGTATGTATTTATGTGTCATTCCAGACGATAACTGTCCGTAGAATTGTGCTAGAAACTTCAAACAAATTTTAAAATGTTAAGGACACAAAACGAAAGTTCAAGTTCGTTGGCCAGCATGATCGGATTACATCTTCGGGTTAAAATTTTCAAAAATGTAGTCAAAAATTTCAAAATAGCCTGTTTTTTGCGATTTGTTGTGCGAAATTATTTTTTCAGCACTATAACATGTGGTATATTCGGAATCAGCGTAAAATTTCCTATAAGAATATGTATCAAGTTTTCAAACATTTCAAAGTTGAAAAATCAGTCAAAAATCGAAATAATGCCATTCGCTAGTTGTAAAAATCGGCAGCTAATTGTAATATTTGCATGAAACATTGTCCAAATTCAGATTGAACTATTCTTATGGGAGTATCCCTGTATAACCAATAACGATTCGAATGCAACTGACTATATATCACTCGTAATATAAAGCCTCATCATCGATTGGCAGTGGAAAAATACGTTTATTTTATGTCAAGATTTGATGATGTTATGATAGGATACTGTTAAGATTTCAACTGCCTTCAATACTGACCACATTGGACATCGAAATCTATGAATATTTACCTACATTTGTCTTTAAATCTACAAGATTAGTTCAATAATAATAAAGTATGAGTACCTCCTAATTATGTTTAATAATTTGATTCCATGTTTGTCTATCAAAATCATAAACTAAAATTTCACGAGACCTCGAACGATCAAGTTTGTCCCCCACCCCGGCAACTACTTGGAACCGTTCCCAACAAGAAGAACTGTGAGTTCTTCAATTCCGTTCAACCTGTTTAGTGGACATGTAGGTCAGAATGAAGTGTATAGTTTGGTAGTCTGGATGCTCGCAAGCTCGCATCTCAAAAATACATAACATCAAGTAGTCAATCCCTTAGTAAAAATGCAGATTAGTTGGATATGTAGATCAGAATGAAGTGTATAGTTTCGTGGTCTCATAACACGATCACATAACAGTTTAGAAACGTAAATGTGACTTTTCATTTGTGACTCATGAGCTGCTCCGCGTTGAACGGAATTGAAGAACTCACAGTTCTTTTTGTAGGGAACGGTTCCAAGTAGTTTCCAGGGTGGGGGACAAACTTGATCGTTCGAGAAGGTGTCGTAAAATTTCTCTACACGATCAATAGCGACTGAAATGTCGAAGATTTCTTCAAAAATTCGCTCATGGGGTCATGCTGCATGACTGGACTTTTTGTACAATCTAGTCATAGTTTTATTCACTTTGCTAATTATATATAGTGACATATATTTAGTTATTAGCCTATTATTGATCTAGTCTTACTTGTATTATTTTATTTTTGAGGTTTCTTATCCGCTTTAGGGGCTAAACAGTGGCCATCACTGTTCCCCGCATTTTTCCCCCTCCCATTTGTCAGTGGAATCCATGATTGGACTCAGTTTGGTGAAGGAGGGCAGCATGGCCCCTCTTAGAACCGTGCCACTCACAGTGTCCCTTGGTACACATAGTTCAGTGCAGCTAATGACCCTTCTGGTTGACGTGCGGCTTAAAATATTAAATTTAAAAAAATGGTGATAAGTGATTGAGCATTGACCTGCTGTGGGTTGGGCTGCAGCATCCTCCTCCGTTTCTAAGCCTTGTTCTTCGTAGATGCATCCATATAGCTCGAATAAATGAGAATTAGATTTTTACTTTCATCAATCCTAGGGTAATGGAGAAAGAACTTGACCATTTTTTAGACAGCGCTGCAGCCAATCTTTGTGTGAACACATCGTACTCCTTGTGCATCACCCCCTCACAAGATATTACCAGTGGGGTGAATGAAGCACAAAGGTCCCCAGCTGCCATGTATTTTTTGTGCTTTTGGCAAGCTCCTTGATTAGATGTTGTATGCCCATACCCCTTGCACTTTCACATCTTATTCTCCACCGTCAGTCTTTCGTACTTATTCCAATTCATATAAATAATTATCAAATGATGCATCACATCAGCAAATAATTAGTGCATTTTTAGTTAAGGCTGAAAAACATAATAAAACAAAATTAATCATACCAAGAATACGAACTCGTTGTCCGGAGAAGTCCGACTCTGGTCCAGGGAAGCAGACAGGACCAACATTCTTATTAAAAGTAAAGGGTTTTGCCATCATCAAAACAGCAAGGTCATGTTTCATTTTAAATCCATCTGTCATCTGCGTTTCTTTATGAAAAATATAATTTCGAACTTTATTCAGCTGCAATGATGGTGGTGGACCTGACAGATTAATAATGCGTATTTATTGTTGTGAAATTCGAAAATAGGTCGTTAACAAGTGTTCTATAGTAGATAAAACCCTTGCCTCCCTTACTACTTGGGTAGAAAATATACAAATTAAATATACGTTGAAATAAATTTTAACATATTAAGTACAAGTACCTACCTAATTGTAAATTACAGACATCATTAATACCTATGTCTGTTCGTCTTTGAATAAATAATGTTCCTATTCGTTTTTTTCTTAAAAGTCCTGTGAATTCCCATCATCCAAACCAAACATTCTCTTGGAAAATCACCCCAGTGAATGAACTAAGTAATTGAGAAACGGCATATATAACTAATTCCAACATTAGTAGTTGAAGTTCTCACATTAAATGAGCATCTACAACAGTTTGCTAAAAAGCAATTAACGATTTTTCGGTCGACTTGGTGGTCTTTACTACTTACTCTGTACTAGGTTGAACTTCCGACGATTTGTAGCCTCATTCCAAGTCCAAATTACTCGCGTCACATTCCTTGTCAGGATCTAGAGAAAGACTTAAGATTCTTAGGTTTTTTGACGCTTCTAAGAATATATACCATCCTAAATATCGATGTATATGCTACCACTTTCTGCCAGGATAAACTGAAAAATCATTTGATGAGAACAAGAAGCCAGGGTTGTCATTTCGGATGTTGGGCCTTCCTGCATATAATGTATTTCTCCACGGTGAGTTGAAGGGGAGAGACCAGCACTTTCTTATTAATTATTCAAATCTTGGATCTCATGCCTATGGTACCGAAACTGATTCACAATATTCGATGGAGCTGAAGGCTAAGACCTCAGGGACCTTACTCATTTCTGCTGACGCCAGTCCGTATACGTTTCACATGTGGATTTTCAAATGTTGCCTATTCACATGTTTAGTCTCTCGGGAGCATCGAACAAAGAAACATCTGGCTGTGATCAGCTCAGTGAAAAGTAAATAGTGTAAGGAACAGTGTTGGAATGTTTATTCAATCGGCGCAATTACCTCAAAGGAAGACCGTAAATATCTAACTATCACGGAAATTGTCCCCGGAGCAACACAGAAGGTCGTTCAACATCTTCTTCCTCTCTTCTTCTTAATTGAAATTATCTCATGGAGATGTGTGTCCAAACGTGTTTTGATGGTGAATTTCCACCTCTCCTGTTCTATTCGCATTGTGCTAGGGCTGGCTCCCTCAACATCCTGCAGAGGCCACTTCAAGTCGGGGAACCTCTTGACTCTTCCCTCTCTTTTCATACTTGAGTCACTCATGTATTACTTACCTCAAACATAAAGCACAATTTGATGACCACAAGTTTGCCCATGAGTACTCAACTAGAGCCGGCGCATCAACTCTCAGGGTGCCCCACCACAGCAAACAATTTTTCAAAAAATGCCCAGCCTATAGTATCATCGCTGTAGTGAACCATTACGTCCTACGCGTACAAAAAGCCGTGATCCCGCTGGACGCGCCCTTAAGACAGTTCCGGAAAGCAGTGCGAGCGTTCCTGACAACCGAAGAATTCTACCGTGTGGGCAATTTATTCGATTTTAGATGCCCGACGAATTGACTTTGTACCTGCTTATACATGTATTTTTTATTTATGTATTATTATATTATCACTTTGTGTTTCGACGTTTGCTCTGTCCACCGGATGTTTTACGGCAATAAAGAGTTTATTATTATTATTATTATTTGTTGATTAAGGGTAGTAACTTATTTGAGCTGCTACATGTTTAGATTACTTTAATGTTATTTTATTTGTTTGCAATTGTCATCTTACAGCTCTATGCCCGATTCCACCAGCGAGTTCTTCATGTTGAGCAAAAGCTCTTTATGTTTTATGCCCCTTTTCAGGTACCTATGCCATCATCAGTTGTGCTTTATCCTGTTCATCTGTAGTCCAATCTTGGCCTATTAGACCCCTGATGATTGTCTGTGTTTTTGTACGTTGTAGGAGGAAATGTATCACATCCTGTATTTCACCATTGTTGCATTGTGGATCTTGTAGTTTCCGCATTCTCCAATTGAAGAGATTCTCGTTGCCGTGTCCTATGAGAAGTCTGTTGATGTAGGTTATATCTTTGATAGACATTTCTTCTTCATCGATGAACCATTATGGCTGTGTTGGATTACCTACGATCCCTCTTGTCCATGAACCTGGGCCTATTGTGTTGGAGTATAATTGTTGCCATTTTTGTTCTCGTTGTGACTTGATGATCGGATCTAGATTTGTGTGTATCGTATAAGTATTGAGATCTATTGAGCAATGGGAGATGGTCAGGGCGCAGATACGATCAGCCCGGCAATTGCCCAAAATGCTCATGTGTGACGGAACCCATTGAAACTTTAATGAATTGTTTTCAATGATGGATTGTATGAGAGCTATGTGTCTTGCTGTGGGGATTAGGGGTAGCGTACCAATTTTAATGTTGCCAAGTGTATCAAGGACCGATTTTGAATCGGAGAGAATCGAAGTGGGATTTGTATGTTGAGTGTGGATATATTGGAGCGCAAGTTCAATGGCGTACATTTCCACCTGGTAGCTTGAAGTGAAACAGTAGAACGCTGCTAATGATCCTTCTATACGTTTGGAATATTCGTTTGGAGTAATATATCCTTCTATGTATTTTGCCATGATTGGGGTATTTGGTATGTAGGTGATCCAGTACTTTTTGTGCAGTGGTCATATGGGAGTCCTTGTTATCTTTCTTCCTCACCCCCGGAATGGTAGTACAAAATAATTTTGTTAGAGGTGTTGAATTGCGCCTCTGCGTCTCTTCTTTAGTTAATATTAACAAATTGTGTTGTTGTTTTATTCGTAGAATCTCTGTGAGATCTGGGTGAATAGTGTAGTGTTGTCTGGGACAGTCAGTTGACAGGGTGCAGTGTGTGTTGTTGACAGCTCCCAGAATTGTAGGTGAAGTAGCAATAAGCCTTAAGATTTGTCTCTAAATGTATTCGTGTAGCCTGTATGCTAGAGGCTGGATGCTGGCGATAGCATGCATAGAGTTGATGGGTGAGATCTTAACTGCACCCAGTATTTGACGGAGTGCCTGATTTTGAGTTTTTTGTAATGTGGATATATTACCTGGTTTTGCCGATAAATACATGAACGAACCGTACTCAATTTTTGGTCGTACTGCCATTATGTAGAGTTGTAATTGTTCTCTAGGATGGTTGCCCCATTTATTCCCCTTCATGTATTTCATCGCCATTATATCCCTTTCTATTCTTGCCTTAACCTCTTTGGTATGTGGTATACCCGACATGTTATTGTCCAGAAGTACCCCCAGATTTTCAACAGTAGTCTTTTCCGTGATTATATCTCCTCCGCAAGTGATATTAGCATCCATTGTTCTGTGCGCGTTAGAAAAGAACAGAATTGAAGATTTGGATGGATTAATTGTGAGGGGCAGTTTGGAGAGGTTGTTGTGTAGAGTATTTAATTCTGATTGCATTGTATTTAGCATTTGTTCTTTGTTGTCACCTTCTACATACATGGCTATATCATCAGCATACGTGCTAATGTTACAGAGGTGTATTCCTTCCGTAACTCTAGTCATATACTCGTAAATGTTAAAGAGTAACGGTGAAATAGGACTACCCTGCTCCAGTCCCCCACTGCAAGTGACGGTGTGCTGTTTCAAAACAAACTAACCCTATACAACCAAGTCCTAAAGCCAGTATGGACTTACGAAGCGCAGCTGTGGTACTGCGCAGCTCAGAGCAATTGGAAGCTTATCCAGACTTTCCAAAATAGTGTGCTCAGGAACAAGGTTAATGCACCCTGTTACATTCAGAATGATAGAATCCACCATGATCTAAAGGAGGAAACTAAAGATGAAACTATCAAGAAAATTGCCACCACCCACCAAGAGCGACTAAGAGGTTATGTCAACATCGAAGCTGTCCATTTGCAAGCGACCTATCGAGAATACCAAAGAGAAGAAAACCACACTGAACTAGCAGAGTGAAAGTAAAATAACGAACTAATTAGCTCATCGATTCTCAGACTTTGTCAAAACAGGTTCTCTATCTCTATTTTGGATTGTCTATGTAGTACATAAGATCAAAATTACATTGCTAATAAGTTGTAAACTTGGAGTAATAAATTTAAAGAAAATATGTTTGAATATTTGCGTATATTAGCTCTATTTTATCCACGATCAATTCTGTCAACAGAATTTGTAGAATTAGACCACATTCAATAGACAAATTCTATTATGGCCAGTCCATCCAATTCAGATTTACCCGGTGAGATACTAGGGCAAAGACATCCAGTGTTGAATTGATGAATTGGCGAAGCTCCAACTCCCTACACCCAGAGTTTGCAAAACTCTCCTTGAATCAATCGTCCACTGATCCTGATCCTCCACTCCATATGGATTGAAGCTTTGTTCAACTTTAGCATTTATGTTGTAATATTCATACATGCAGGGAAAGAACGTCTCTGTACTAATGTCGATTACAAAAGTTTACTATCGATGAAAATGAACCATAATAGAAAGGTACGTCATTAATTCGATTAAAAGTGTCCCTATAACTACCAAATATATGATCATTAGTATTAATATTACAACTTACGTTTGCTGTTGTCATAAGATCCAGCCATGACTCTCAAACGCTTAGGGTTACCGTGATATCCCGACAAACAGTGATATGCAGTGATGACATGTTCCGGAGTTACGATTGTACCACCGCAAAAGGGTTTCGAGGTCACAGAATCATACAGCTGGACTATAAATGGGTATTCGTTCATCTCATAATATTTGCCTCCAGCCAGCCTCCCGGTTTTCTGTTCACAAGAAATGTTGATAAAAGATTTAAAATAAATATTTCCATTCATTGTATAGATAGGCATTCAAATTATTGTAAAGGCCTTACAAATAGCTACATGTACCCTAGCGACCGTGGCTTCAAGAGGTAGTTCTGTCAGGGACATATACAACACTAGCCCACCCAGCCCCACTACCAGCTTCGCCTTGTTTCAAATCAAATTAAGTTTTCATGTTGGACAATATTTTTCAATAATGAACCTTTATAAGAGACGCAGAAAAAAAGCTGCAAATTATTGCACAATGGTTTATTATTTCTGAGTTAGATAGCCCCTCTACGCAGATCATTGGTCTATGGGTGACATTCTCGTGAATAGCGCATTCTTACATCGAGGCCAGCCGAAGTCAGAGTTATTTTACCTTGTTGTCATGGTGACGAGTAAACTATGCGAAACGGCGCCATTTGTAATTCGACTTACTGAATAACATAGTGATACCTACCTAGTCAATATTTTGGACGAATGACGAAGTGTAACTGCAGGCCGCTGGCTCAGCAGATGCTCGCTGGAACAAGTCAGCAGTCGAGCAAGGTCATTGTCACGGTGTGTTTTGACTCAAGTGAGTGAGGAAATGAAAGGCATAACAACAGGAAATGTGATGTTTACAGTCTTTTGGCTCGAGAGGGATTTAATTAATTATTGTTTGGTATGATTTCGGGTCCTATTTCGGCTGCGCCACTGTAACGGCACAAAAATATTTCATACCTCGACAGGAGTTCAAACTTGCCTCGTCACAACTACGAGAAATTATTATTAATATCCCGAAGTTGCGGCACTCTAACAACCAGAGCTACGAGGCCAGGGTTGACCAAACCTCTTCGACTGTGAGAGTTATTTTCCTGGAGCGTAACATGTTGCTGGGGAAATCAAACTTCTTTAGTTTTCGTCGGACAAAAAACTCTCCACTCGTTGGAAAGCTCTCGATTAATCACGCATTTCTTTCGTACTTTTCTTCTATTCATGTCATAATTATATATTTATTTATGTTATAAATGGATATAGTAAACAATGCCGCTTGTTTTGTTGTCACTTGGTTGAGAAGTTAATCTTGGTTATAGTAATTGTAGACGCGCACCATAACAGTATATTACGTCTCAGTTTGTTCTAAATGTTATTGAAAACAATTAGAAACAGCCGGGGAACTTTAATACAATATGATAAGTCAGTTAATGGGGCAAATATGAAGGAAAACGGCTTTTTTTTTTTTTTTTTTTTTTTTTTTTAATGAAATAAGGTGATTTCATTTGACAAATGGGTGCCCGAAAATGCTTCAATCAGTATCAGTAAATAGTGCAGCTTTTTGGATAGGAAATTTCCCAACAAATTCAGTGATATATAACAAAGTAAATTTATTTGTATTTAAAGTGCCGTAAAGTGGGGTGACTTGGATCAGTTGGGCAAAATATTCTTGTTGATGTGTTTACAGTCCTGAATAAATATTTATCAGCTGTTTGAGGTTGGGTTCTCTTTGTCTGTTTCATGGCTATTTTGTGGCATGAAGTTGGGCTCATAAAACTAAGTATTTCTAGGATTTTTTAAATTATGAATGTTGTATCGTAATATCCGCACTTTTGAAGTACAACAAACGTAGGTTCGTTTGTTACTAAACGTCAGTCCGAGGGTGACGAGACTCTCAGGGCAGATTACTGTGGATACATACTTTCAAAAGCCGAAGCCATCACCCCCCGTTGGTGCATGGTTGTTTTTTCATAATTTTGTAAACAAAAAACTCCATATGTCGGGGTGACTTGGAAACCCCGATCCAAGTTACCCCAACATTCTGATTCATTATTTTTCAGCCAAATAGTGCATTTTGTGTTGTCATAGGTTACTAATTGGTTTAAAAAAAATGTTTTCAGGCATTATGAGGACATACAAAAAGAAAGTGGGGGGAGGAAGTATATGGATTATGATCTAGCAACACTTCAAAAGGCAGTTTCTGATATAAAAAACAAGAACATGAAGCTAAGACATGCTAGTAGATTGTATGGGATAGTTGTATCCACATTATCACACAAAGTGCGTAATTTGAACCCCAAAAAACATGGGGGCCAATGTATTTTATCAATAAAAGAAGAGAATTAGTACATCTGCAAAAATTTGGATATCGCACGTGAGTGGGGTTTTCCATTAACATCTATGCACGTCAGAGGGGTTGTGCAGCAATATTTGAATGTGAAAGGTGTTAAAATACGTGAATTTAAAGAAGTCTGAATTTTTTTATCCAACTTCTGTGATAATTGATGGTTTTTGTGATTTAATAATAAAATACTTTTTTTTAATGGAATTTCTGTTACAACCTTTTTAAAAAATCATAACAGAGTTCCAAGACGCCCCTGGAGTATGTACAAATGAAAACTGAGGCGTTTGGAATGGGGTTTCCAAGTCACCCCACCCACGGGGTGACTTGGAAATTAGCACTTAAAAAAAAATTAAAAATACAAAGGGTGCAAATAAAACAATTTCAAAAGGTGGGTTCTATAGAAAAAGTAGCGTAACATGTTTCAAAACAAAAGTTATCACTTTATTATTGATTTTTGACATATGTACAACTTGTTGAAGTTCAAAGTTGTACCAAGTCACTCCACTTGACAGTTGTACCAAGTCCTTTGTACCAGTTGTACCTTCCTAACCCTTCGAAACAAGAAATGAAGCTCCTCTTTGGAGATTTGGAATACAGTAATTACTAAGTAACTAGGAGGGTCTTAGGGTCTTAGATCAGCTTTGGAACCTCCGAGGCTAAATTCATTCCTATTCGACTCTAAGTGTTGTTATTTTTGGATGGAGCTCCTTTGAACTCCCCCAAAAAATTACGAGGTACGTAGGCTCAACTGTGGGGTCTCTGAACCTATATTCTTTCCTTACCTATCTCTTTTTTTTTACATTTTTACTGTGAAGCGTAAAATTGTTGGGTTTGGAACTGTAAAGGTGTGAACCCTTTTGAGGGGAACAATGCGCCATGTTCTGAACATTTATAACTTACGGGGTTATTTATATACCAATGATCTGCATAGAAGGACTACCATCACAGAAATAATAAACCATTGTGTGATAATTTGCAGCGTTTTAATAGTTCATACATGATTCTCACCACACCCAATATTACCCACAGAATCTGGGTTCGCCAAGGAGTTGTTCTGAACTCCTACTACAAACTCTTTAGTAGGTGTAAAACTGGAAACTCAAATCATACTCAGCCTACCTGATTCTTCTTCGAATTTTGGTACCATTTATAAGAGAGGCGGGGTGAAAAAGGTTTCGGTATTTGGTGGAATTCCGGGCCGCACTATTTGCAGCCTGACAAAGTGTCCAGCTTCCAGAGAATACTTTCTATACAGAGAATTTAGGGCTGCTTGATTACGTATAGAGATCGGGAACTTATTTGGTATCAAGAAATGCAGTAGGCATATGCCACAGTAAAATGGTGTCACTGTTCGGCAAAATATTTCAATTACATGAAACACGTGGGAACTGCTCCCCGTAGTGGGAGCTCATCCGTGTGGTTGCAAAGGTCTCATGTAGACAGCACCTACCAAACCCAGAAGTCTATTATAAGCTGTTTATTGTCAATGAAGCGATTACATACTTTTGTTTTCTTATTCCTCCATCCACATGGACAGTTAGTTTTCAACTTGCCAGGTGATATTCCATAAGAGCTGTCATCTATTGGTTGAACAGACCAAGAGGTGCGTGGTGGACGGTACAGAACTGGACCACTTTTAGACATAATTTTTGAATCGGCTTTGCAGTGGAATGCATCTGAAATTGAAATAGAACAAGTTAAGTCATTCATTGCCTTGGTGGTTTAATGTTATAACATTTTCACCCCCAACGTCGATCTCTTAAGCAGTTACAATTACGAGTACCTACCTAACTGAAATTTACCTAAATAGATATAAAACAGAGTGGTTTAATTGATTTATTTCTGCATGTTTTCAACATTATTCGCATGTAACTTTTTTTAAACAACCTTTGTATTTTGTGTGCTATTTCTGTTCTTTTTCCTCAATTTTCATAAATCTATTTCCAATAGATATTTTGCTGTTTTCCTATGTCCCCATAATTCTACCTTTAGATTATACTCGTATTAACAAAATGGACTTTTGTGTACGAAGCTTATGCATTAACGTTTAATTCGGGATTTCGTTTTTGATGGTTCAGTACTACTGTCAAGTTCCAATCTCTGCTGACTTAGGTGATTCTGAAAAGGAGCTCCTTTCCAAGATCCTTTCCTTTTCAGGATTTGCTGATCTCACCGTGAAAATGGAATACGAATCGATAATCGAAAATAAAACCTTTATACTTGTAGATTCCCCCCAGTGACAAAAACGTAATAGGATGTTGATTTGTTTTGAGTGAAAAACTGAAAGCAGATAGAACTTTGGAGAGAAAGAAAGCGCGGTTGGTAGCCAAACGTTGCAATCAACGACAAGGGGAAGATTTCTTGGAAACATTTGCTCCAGTTGTTCATATGAGCTCGATCTGGACGAGTTCATAAGTGCTCGGTGCATGACGAGCAGCTTAGTGGACGCCTGTCGAGTTTGACTCGAGAGAAGGCGATTGTGGTTGTTTGCGCAGCACTTGATGAAGATAGACGCCGTACAATTGATGAAATTGTGAATTGTGTTCATCCCAAGTACGAATTAACTCGCTCTGTAGTTGGTCGAATCCTGAAAGAAGATTTAGAGATGTCAAAAGTGTGTGCAAGGTGGGTTCCAAGGCTCTTGTCTGACAAACACAAGCAAAACCGTTTGGAGGCAGCAAACCGCTTTTCTGAGATGCTTGAGGATGAAGGAGACGACATTTACGATCGAATAGTGACTGGGGATGAAACTTGGGTCTTCCACAATACCCCAGAGTCAAAAAGACAGAGTATGGTCTGGCAAAGTCCCCAGAAAAGAGCACCAAGCCAAAATTGCGACTTCCGCTGGAAAGATTATGGCCACGGTTTTTTGGGACTCCAAGGGTGTTCTGTTGGTTGACTACCTACCTAAAGGTGGGACCATTAATGCTGCCAGATATTGTGAAGTCTGGAACAACTGAGAAAAAACATTAAAGCCAAAAGACCCGGACTTTTGAAGAGAAAAGTTCTGCTTCTTCATGACAACGCAAGGCCACATTCCGCAAATTTGAGCCAGGAATTGCTCAGACAATTTGATTGGGACGTTTTCCCCCACCCACCGTACTCTCCAGACCTCGCCCCGAGTGATTACCATCTTTTCCCGGCATTGAAAACTTTTTTGGGAGGCCAGCGATTTTCCAGTGACGCAGAAGTCGAGGGCGCCGTCAACGAGTGGCTGCACGGATTGGACAGAAACTGGTATGCTGTTGGCTTACAAAAACTCGCCACACGGTAAGCAAAGTGCCAGGAACGACTCGGCGACTATGTGGAAAAATAGTTCAGGTCTGCAGCTTTCCAACCATGTAAATATTTTAGTCAATAAAGCATTTTTTCGATTTTTTCAAAAATAGGGAAACTTACTTTTGGGATGACTCTCGTAGCAGAGAAAGCGCTACTGTCGCTCTGTTGTTACCCAACGGGCGTCGCACGCCTCTCCTCATGTTTTTAAAAGGCTGTGTTTGGCGTTGGATGGGTGATCCTAGAACTGGGAAACTAATCTATTCCGAGCATAGCACATTAATGTTATTAGTAGGAGTGGTATTTCTATCACGGGATACTGTCACTCTCCTCTCCCTTTCGAGGATTTAGGGCGCCATTGCACCTCTGGGGGGGCTACCTAAATCTGATGCAATGTTTCTTCAGAAACATTGGCGTTAATGTTTCTGAAGAAACATGGCCCGGGTTTTCCAGAAGGAATTCCCATTATCACCCTTTGGTATATAAATAATTTCGTTGGTCTTTGACTTATAATTCCTCATTTATTCCCCTCTTATATTTTCAATTTCATACCAATGGTATACCTTGCCTTTGCTATTTTTATTATTCTTTATACACGGGCATTGTTCCCAATTATTAATTCAAGGGCATTGTTCCCAATTATTATTTCCAGGGCTTAGTTCCCAATTTAAGTCCCCAAAGTGGGCACATATTTTTATATCTCTTTTATTTTCCTATAGGTATAAGTCTCCATAGTTGAGCCACCGTTTATTCCCGATTGTTCCAATCTTTGATTGGGGGTTAATTACCTAATGAATACTTCTTATGAAGATTCATTGACAATCCATCCTGTTTTAATTTCTCTTTTCCCATCCTCAATCGCCAATGCAGCTATTTATTAATGAGCATCAGTTCTCAACCAGTCAACTATTTCACCTGCTTTACATACTTGCTCTTCAATCAAGTATGTCTTTAAGGGGAGGAGTGTGACGGAGTTCCCGTCAGAATCCCACAGAAAGCGCTGTCGTCGCTCCGTTGCTACCAAACGGACGTCGCACGCCTGTGCTCTTGTTTTCGAAAGGCTGCGTTTGGCGTTGGATGGGTGATCCTAGAACTTGAAAACCAATCTACTCCGAACATAGCACATTAATGATATTAGTAGGAGTGGTATCTCTATCACGGGATACTGTCACTCTCCTCTCCCTTTCGAGGATTTAAGGCCCCATTGCATCTCTGGGGGGCTACCTAAATCTGATGCAATGTTTCTTCAGAAACATTGGCGTTAATGTTTCTGAAGAAACATGGCCCGGGTTTTCCAGAAGGAATTCCCATTATCACCTATTAGTAGGAGTGGTATCTCTATCGCGGGAAACCCCCCCCCCCTCCCTCTCCCTTTCGAGGATTTAGGGCCCCATTGCACCTCTGGGGGGCTACCTAAATCCTTGATATCTTTTGGCTCTATTCCAAGAGCACTCCACAATTTATCGCCATATTCTGTTTGATTACAAAGGTTCATTATTGAAAATAATACCTGAACCATAGGAGTTATGAAGCTATAACTGAAGAGCAGTTCTACGATATAGTCTCTCTGGTTATCTTAGGTACCGAGCTTTTTAGCTCTCTAAAATTTCTTTTTAGTCCTAATCTTGTTGTTCCCAAGTCAAGCTGTGATTTTATGTGATTGTGAACTAGGTACATAGGACAATAATTTGAGAATTCCCAATCATATCAACTTCATAATGCCTATGTATGATTTAGCATATTCTAGGTGTCTCTATGTCTAAGTTGTGATTAATAAGATCTTGGATTTCAATCATGATTGTATGTGATTTTGACCAATCAATAGCCCTAAGTTTTCAATTTTATGGTTTTCTATTCGTCCTTAAGTCAGGCTGAGTTTTAAATAACTATGTGATTTTGATGTAGGACCTGCAAAGTTATTTTAAGAAATCTTAAAATCTAAGGAAGATCTTTTACCTATAATATAATCAATGTGATATTAAATTTGTCATTTTAAGGTATAAATAAAGCGGCTATTGTTATTGGCGCATTTTCTTCTAATTTTAATGATCAACTGTGGTGGCCCTGGTTTCAAACACCTTTGGCCATGAGTACAACGGGGTGTTGTACCCAGGGCCACTTTCCCTTTTTTTTTTAAACATGCTGCTGTACAAAAGATTGCGTCTTGATGAATGATTAAGCCAATGAGAATTGTTACTAAGGGGTCGCTTCAACGATAAATTGTAAAAATAGTATGAAATAAGTGTACTTTAATAGTACTCAAATTACGATTCGAAGAAAAAGTGGCCCTGGGTACAACAGGTTACCCTACTCCTGGAGTAGACATTATTCGACTCATCAGCGCAAAGTCGGGCATCGACTTTGTAGTCAATCTCTCAAGTTCATCTTTGCTCTCCATGAAAATCTGTTGAAACTTTGCAAAATGAGCAGCAATGTCTTCAGTTGGGTCTTGGCTGTTCCAGCAACATAACTGGTGTCCTGAACTTCGCTCATTTTTGGACACAAGTTTGAGCCATATTGCTCGGGCTGATTTGCAAGTATTCACAAGCTCGGCATTCTCCTTACCTAAACTCTTGAAAAGAATCAATGAGCGTTACCCACATATTTATTTTATTCATTTATTATTATTAGTATAAATTAAAAGTGTGATTGAGTTGAAATGATCCCTCTTTAGTTTTTTCGCGAGACAAGTGTCGTTGATTATTAATTGAATTCCGAAGTTTTGATTGTCACAGTGGGCTTGGCTAAATACACGAAGTTTAAGATCCATGAGTCAGTGGAGACAACCTAACAAGTGACATTGGTGAGAAACGCTCCACCGCAAGGTGCGCCACTGTAGCCACGCGGCAGGAGCACGAGACTTGACTGTACAAAGACACATTCCTGCTTTATAAGCGACCATTCTGTTTAAAACATTACAACTACATGCAGTGCATGCTACCGAGTTCTATTATATTTTCTATTCAATCATGTTCTTTTTCGCACTAAAACGAGTCAAGTTGAAAACAGTTTCTTTCAGTGCGCGAGTGCAACCCAACTTCTACTCTATCAGCCATAGGTAGTGAATGGTACATGAACAGCGTCTAACCAAAGTTTTCTTTTCTGAAGATCACGAGGGAACACAAAAGAAACGTTTTTCCCGTCTTTATTTCTAGCATTAGAACATTCCGGAATAAAGCGCTATTGTCTACTCATAATTAATTGGAGAGAAAACAAATAATAATAAGCTCAACTCTGGGAAAAACCACGCAATAAGAAGTCGGACAAGGTCTCAAGATAACAGTTATCACCGGGGGATGCAAGTTAGCCACCAAGCAGGAAATTGGTTAGTTAGAAGATTTCTCATGAGAGTGCAGCGGGGAAGTAGTTATGGATACTATAACATCCATTCAAGTTTGTCAACTTTTGAGCTGATCTGTGGAGAAAAAAGCTCAAAATGTGACGTCACCAGTGGGAAGTAGGTAATTTCAGAAACTAAGCAGATATTCAGGATTTCACCTGAGCCATTTCACTTTCCCCCATCAGTTATGAACCCAAAAAAAGATTCTGGAAAAAAAATTGATAAATTCAGACCTTTGGGTATTTTTGAGCCAGTGTTCGCTGTTACCTCCATGCAGCCACCTCTATGCAGGCCACTAGGCATGGAGGAAGGGAAGGAGGTAGAAGAAGACAAGATAAGGTATCACTCCTTGGTGGGTGGCGTCACTAATAGTGGTTCACTGACATTTGCCGGACTCCCTTTCCAATAATGATGATTTTAGCCAATTTAAGTGGGTCAGTAGAATATGGTCGGAGGAGGGGAATGTCTGATGCCGGGAAAATTGTAGCGCGGCGTGGGGCATTCCTATTCTGATTGGAGAAGTGTTTCCAATTCATGTCCCTATTTATTTTATTATTATTTTTATTTTTTTTGTAATAATAGTTCTTCTTTTAATATTTGGGATATTTAATTGTTTATATTTTGAGTATAATAACATGTTGATTTGTTTCCAATTCATGTCCTTATTTTTTTGTATCGATAGTTCTACTTTTAATATTTAGGATTTTAAATTGTTAATATTTTGAGGTGAGATAAGTTAAGGTCAAATCAAGATTTAGGCGAGCTGTGAATAATTTTGTTGCTAGACCATTCATATACATTATTTAATTGGCCCCCTAAAGGTATTCACCCCCATCATGTATGTTCATAAATTCCTTTCAACGCTCAGGACTCTTAACAACGAATTACCTTTGTTGAACATCAACAATGTATCAAAAACTATTTTACAAATTTACCAATATTTTGAAAAAACTAAATATCACTTCTATTTCATTCATTTTTCTCTACTTAATTTCGCCTACCACGATCGCCATAGGGACTCTTTTGGCCAACTGAAGAACGAAATTCCTATACTCTTTCCGTTTCAGGTGACCCAGGCACTTTCCCTCCAATACTTGACTATTCAACATTTGACCATACCTTCTGGCCTGATGGAACCTGTCATGACCGACCCCCTCCCTTGGGGTGGTGGTACCTGTCTTGTCTTGCCCAAACGGACTATGCCCCTGAACTGCTCCCAAAACTCTGCCCAACCATGACCTGAGGCTCCCTGCTGGCAAGAAGTTGATGGAAACTGGCCAATGCCCCAAATAATTTGAGCACAGGGACGGGCTTGAGACAGCCCAGGGAAGTATTACCTCCATGCAGCCACCTCCATGCAGGCCACTAGGCATGAGGAAGAAAACAATCCAAAATAAGGTATCACTCCTTGGTGGGTGACGTCACTGATAGTGGTTCACTGACATTTGCCGCACTCCCTTTGTATAATGATGATTTTGGAGAATTTAAGTGGGTCAGTAAAATATGGGCAGAGGAGGGGAATGTCTGATGCCGGGAAAATTGTAGCGCGACGTGGGGCATTCCTATTCTGGTTGGAGAAGTGTTCAATAGAGATCCCGATTTTTACCAGTGAAACTTATAAGGATTTTAGGTGCCCCCCCCCCCCCCACAAGTGTGATGGGGGCCTAAATCCTCATAAATCAGGTAGAGGAGTGTAACAGGCATCTCGTCAGAGAGATACCTCCCCTACTAATAGCTTTTAATGAGCCATGTTCGGGGAAGGTTGATTTTCCTGTCACCAGGAATCCATCCAACGCCAAACCAGCTGCCAAAAATGATCGAGAACAGCGCGTGGTTCCCATTGATTCCTCAACGGGACGCCGACAGCGCTATCTCTGGTGCTCTGACGGGAGCTTGATGGGCCTCTCAGGAGGTAACTCTGTTACAAACTTGTAGTTGGTATTTTGTGAACCCAGTTCCCAACTCTGAAGTTTGGTCGAGGCTGTTGATTCTCCAGCATAGCACACTACACCGTCTTCTCAAATATCTCTCTTTCTTGTTCGTAAGAGGTCGAAGCAGCCTCTTGTTCCTCTGCAGTTGGATTTTCCTGCGCAACTAGCTCTTTGGGTTCCACGAATCTTTCATCAACTACATCCAACACATTCTTGTGTCGAAGAAGTTGAACTACTTCTCTCTTCCAAAGTGACCAGTCTTCAGCTCCTTCGAGTCGGTCAATTTGCAACTTCAAATCTTTACCTAACCGAACTTATATACCTTGTAAAGTGTCTGGGCCCATAACCTATCAAATTAAAATATGTGTGATTTGTACTTAGAATGTGCTTAAGCAGAGTTAATTGTTTAACTAGAAGAGAGAAGAGATTTTTAGTTCAAGAAAACTCACAAGACTGTTTATTCAAAAAACGTGCATGGGTTAATTATAAATCTCCACATGATTGAAACTCTTGACAACAAATTTGGTAGGAAGTTGAAGGCACCTTTTACTCAATTTCAATATACTGAAATGGCAAGTGCCAAACGGAGTGATGATAACTGTCTTAAGTATGTCATCTGGGTGAATTTTGCAATGTAGGAAGGCACTGGGGATGTCGACAGTTGAAAAATTCTTAGACCGTGCAATGAGTTGGTGGAGTCATGCAGATCTGGTAAGGTCTGGGAGTTGAGAGCCCTGTAGTCTCCGACGGGGAAGACGTTGCTGTTGGGCAGGGGCCTGAATGCAGGTCCAGAGAACTCGAGAATCGATTCGATTGGTTGAGCTCCGCCGAAGTTAGTGTCAGAACTCTTAGATAGCAGCACCAATGGGTGTACGGAAAGGAGTGTGCACAAAATAAAAGAACACTTCTTGAAGGGAAGTGTGTATTTCGTTTTACTTGCCTCCAGTTCTGCCCAACAGTATTACGCATTTAAATATCTTTGTGCAACATGGTTACTAAAATCCAGTAATAAAGCACCCATATATTTCAAAAGGATACGTCTAACATTTCAATGGAATGCGAAACAGAAATTCATTTATTGTAAAAATTCAAGTAATAAATTTGTATCAATGTTGGGTGAAAATTAGCCAACAAGTATTCAAGTCCAGTATTCCAAAATTTGTTTTGCTAGTAACGTTTTCCATTCTGGGCCCACCTGCCACGTTGGGAAAACCGTTTTGGTTCCAAAGAGCCTGTCCTTGTTCCAATCAGAAGGTTTATTCCCCATTATAACTTGGTTTTTCTTTCGCGAAATTGTCTGTTTTTGTTTTTCACAAATTCTCATGTTCTATTCTACATACATATCATGTTCTAATTTCCATTCATCAAATCTGATCACATTCTGAAGATTTTTTTTGGAAATGGCGAACATGTAGAAGCCTAGTGCAAGGTAAATATTTTCAAACCTTAGAGCTTGTATTCGAATCTATAAAAATGAAGCACCTCTCAGTTTCTTCATATTTCATGTAGGTAGGTATGCGATGATTAGAAAGTATTCACAGATATCTTGCCAGCTGTCGTTTTGTAGGAGTACAAAAATGATTAGGGAAGGTAGGACTCGGGATGAATATCAAGAGATGTGGGTAGGTTCATGTTGCCGTACTTACGCACTTTCTGTAGCTGTTCCGCCCTTATCTACTAATTAGTGTTAACGTATTTGCCAGTGTGCGATTCCATTTGTTTCACAATACTCAAATTCCTATCTAAACATAAACCTAAATACAGCACAGGTCTCCCGTTCTGTATTTTGAAAGTAATTTCTTTGATTATAATAATACAACGATTTGAGAGTGGCTCACTGACAAGTGATACTTTGTTCCATTATTAAGATGCTTAATATTAAAATATATATCATTCACCTATTTAATAATTTCTTTATTTTCTTTGCAGGTCCACAACATGATGATCCTGTTGAAATTTTCTGCCTCATCAGCACTTTGAAACTATCTTCTTTATATTATATTGATCAATTTCTTTTTCCAGAGTACAAAAATGTGGAAACTCATCTACCTATAGTAAAAATGTTTCTCTGAACCATTTACCTATTTATTCCTCATGAAACTTCCATGTAATTACATTTAAAAACAATGTAAAACAATTATTTTCAACCGATTTTTATTTATTTCATGACCTTATTGTATTCTGTAACATAATGCATTTATTTACCTATCTTGAAATTTTTTATTTCCATTTCCCCTGTTAATTTGAAAGTTAAACTTTCATTTCTTCTTATTCTACTGTAGGATGGAGTCACCGAGCAGTGGTGTAACTAGGTAAGAGGTTTCACTTTCAAATGTTATTAGGAAAACGGGAGGAGGGATATTATGATTATGACAAAGGGTGTGGGGTGGGAAAGTAGGGTGAGGTGGTGGGAGGGGGTAACAGCGTAACTGAGATCACGGTAACCAAAGGCACGGGAAGGGCGGATTTTAGTTTCCCTGTGTCAGAAAAGTGCGCTAGGAGCAAATGGATGTTAGCGCTTATAATATGGGCTTTCTTTTCTGTTTAGGTGTTATGTTACTCTATGGGCTTGGGTACTACATGAAGAGGGCTGGATCATGGAGAATCTGATGGTTCTATTGTGCCATCTTTGAGTAGTTCTTCAAAGTACTGCTGAGTTTTTTGGTGGAGAGCTGGACGACAAGGGGGCCCAGTGGTCTTGTGATGATGGTCTGTGGGGGAGACAAGTTCAACGGTGCCACCGATGAAACGCTGTGTAGTGATTTCTACAAGCCGCTTATTCTTGAGGTCAACGAGAAGGCCGAAGTGGTCTAGGAAATTGCCTCTGATGATTGTGACGTCTGCGACGGTGAAGTCCCATTCATAGACTGGGTGGGAAGGTGGGTGCACTGAAGTGAGATGTTGGTTCGGATAGTACTACCATTCACTGTGCAGAAAAGCTGAGGAAACCCCTTAGATCGTCCGAATAGAGTGTTAGGTAGGAGAGAGACATCACTGCCAGTGTCGAACAAGAAGGATATATGGGACTGGCAATATTGAATTAAGAGGAGGTATTTAGAGGTGTTAAGCACGGACCTTACCACCAGTTGGTCCTTGCTAGTTCGTTTGCCAAAGGAGAGCAGGTCAAGGTGCAGGGCTGGAGACAATTGCAAGCTGCAGGGCCACATTGTGAGTGGTACCAACAAATAGCTGCTCCAGAAGGTCTGAGAGGAGAAGTTCGTTATCGGTATTGCTACCTAGAGCAAGGAGGTGAAACCCTGTGGTCTCAAAAAGTACCAAGGTCGTGAGGCTGGAACGTGAGTGAAGTAGGTTGTTTTCTGTGTTGTGTAGTATGACTGCTGAGGTAGGTAGACTCTCGAGTTGAAGGCCGTATTACTGCATTAGGAAAGCATCATCATATGTGGAAGTAGAGACGGAATTGACTAGGGTCGAAACTGGATTTACGAGGGGCAGAATTCGTTCTGTGGTGAGGGCCATCTTAGTGATGTCCGTATCGGCAGAGGAGGGCACGACGAGACGAATAGAGTCAGGTAGAACTCTGAGGAACATCTGTACCGTCTGTGGAGACTTCTAGCATAGGCTGAGGGAGTAGTGGGGTCGTTTTCAAAAAAAAAATGTCCGTTTTCTCAATTTACTGTGTCCCAAAGATTTGAAACATGATTCTGGAGCCAATTTTCAACTTATAGTAATGGGGTATGAATCAAAATGTTCTTTAGGTTATCCTTTGTAAAACCAACTATCAAACATGACGTTTTTCTAACAGTTAATAGGTTTGTTAATATCAACAGTTTAAAAAAAAGTCCAAATAGTTATGTCCCAGTGGTACTTACGATAGTTACTAAGGTTTGTAACTTTTGACTAGAAATTTTTTTTTAGATCTGAAAAGTAATTTCTATCAGACATTAATCTATAGATAATGACTTAGCAAGGTTTTTAGAATTCTGAAGAGTAGAGGGCAGCTAGAAGAAAAAGTACCTTGTCCCAGGACTTTGGTCACAATAGTTGTGTCCCAATAGTCACACGATGGGTGGCGGCTGGAGAGTATTTGGAGGGGAAGTGGAGGGTCTAGCAAGTGCGTGTGACGTTCCCCTACCGCCCTTAGTTGAGTGCCACGTGCTTTGCAGCATCTTTGGTGTCCGAGGATTTTTCACCTTCATCACAATGGTAAGTGGTTTAATTCAAGGTCCCCATAGTTACTATGAATTCTCTAGGGAAACGTTAGTTTGTAAACATCATTTATTGATTAATTTATACGCCTAAAATAATCTATATTTTTGCACATGTTAACCAATCGTTTTTTATGAGATTGGAGGAGCGTAGCCTTGTTCAAAGTCGATATGTCCAGATAGTTATGATAACTATGGTGACCGACTAATTTCTTTCTGTTTTGCAGGGTGTGATACCAGGCAGTTCATGCACAGTTGGAGTATGAGTGTTGTGCCAATGTTGCACTGTACTCATCCGGAGAAAACACCAGTAAATTCGGGCTCCATGGCGTCCTCCACAGATCGGGCAATGATGCTGTAGATTTATCCTCAGAATACTTTCAGAAGATCAGTCACTGTTGTCACCTGATTCAATGTTACGATGGACGTACATTTTGACAGTTCTCGGACGGTTTGGTGGTGAGGGTGTAGAAGTGGATTGTAAATTGTCCAGTGAGGCTTTTCTTGGTTTTGTGTTTGGCACATCGTACGTTTGATGAACATGTGAATGGGCTTGAACCTGATATTGGAGTACTCGGTCCACCCATGCTCTCAGTGACTTGGAAATTCAGCAGAAATTCACAGCTGTGACTTGGATGACATTCCTGATTACATCCCTCCTATGGAATTAGTGGATGCCTCAGCAATTAAATGTGGAACCTTCGTGTTGGTGGAGCTACAAGGTGGGGAGCTACAACTATAATAGTCCAACTTTGGGACATTGGTTTGGTTTTCAAGACTTCATGAAACAATTAAAATAAGTTGCTAAGTAATTGAATTGTTAATTAAGACAGTTTTATTAAAGAACTTTATTGTAATTAGCCCTGAATAAAATTTTATCCAGTTTAATTGCCTGGCTGGAGTGTTTCGAACATGTTCCACCTATTTCCCTCACTAAGTGTCCCACACAGCTGTAGTGTTCAATAACACTTTTTTCGCCTGAATTTAATTTTTTCTAAACATATGTGCTATCGACGTTTGGAGTTTTAGACATATTGAAGGAAATTCCAGAACCAGATTGCTTGAAGAAACAGTTCAACATGAAAAAATAAATAAATAACCATTACCAACGTAACTCCTGTGACAAAAACCACAAAAATAAAATTTCCATGACAATCTATGCCAACAATTTCAACAAATTTTTATGTAATTATTATCTCTGAGAAGTGTACTCATTCAGAAAAATGAGTCTGCCTCCCGTAATCCATCTTTAAAAAAAAATTGCACCGTAACTACAGTGACCAAAAAATTGTGATTTTTTTTTCAAATTGGAAAAAAAAAAAAATTTAGAAGTGAAAAAACTCGTGACTTTTACATAGAACCTTATGTTAGACATCTTCAAGTATATCTGGAGTAACTCGGTGGCTAAAAAAAATCAAGATTTAATTTTGACTGCTACACCACCTCAGAAATGAGAAAACGTACATTTTTTTTGAAAACGACCCAGTGTCATCTAGGGAGGCAGTCGGAAGAAGTTGTTTACCACAATCATATTAGTCAGAGATACCTTCCTCATTATCTCTTCCTTGGAGCGCCATTTTGAAAAATTGGCATTAAAACATTTCAAGTGATTAATTTCGTATCTCATTGAATAATCCCTTACTAACCTCAATAATTTTATGAAGTTATATTTTGGAGAATAAGAAATTAAATTACAACAACCACTTGGAATATCACATGGACGCATAAAGGAATTATAATATTCCCTATTCTCTCTCTGAATAAGCTTTCTCTAGCTCGAATAGCTTGTTCAAGCTCGATTAGTGAAATAGACGCTGTAAATAGTAGTTGTTACAGAAAATGTCGTTCAGTACAGAAATCTCGGAATGTTTTGCCTCCCTGTAATTAAGTATGAATAGTTAAATGAAAAGTGGATTTATCCAATGACTCTGCATAGTAAACCCAAAACAAAGACTTTCGATGAAGAACGAGAATCTGAAGATTTCCAAATAGTACCCGCCTAGTTGGATTTATTATAGAAGATATTCTTCATTGAATAAGCGGATGGAAAAATATAATGTGAACTAGGTACCTACTCTTTATCTCATCCATTTTAATAACTTACTTTGTGACGTTGGTGCATCGTTTTGTTTTCTGTAACGAACAAAAACATTATCGCTTTTGTAATCGACATAAGCTGTTGTACTTCCACAAAATGTCACCCCTTTTTTATTCATAGAAACCGTCAGTGAGCCATTAGTGCAGTTGTATGTCTGCAAAGAAAAAGGTAAGGCTTCATGAAAAAATCGAGATTTATGATTGAGCAAAGTGTAGCATAAAGTCGAACTGATAATCATAATTTAATATTACGCACACATCTTTCTATCCACCTGAGATGAGGAAACCCTACACATTAAACCTGTAGGTGTTAACTCAAGTTGAAAATAGCTCGGAAATGGTGTGTTTAATAAATATTCATTATTAAACAAATTTTAAATGCTGTAAATCATTACACAAATGTTGATTTTTCTGCATTAAATTTTTTCTCTCGATACCTACCTACTTATTTAGTGGAGCCGATGGTACACCCTAATTCAAGAATTCAACTATATTGACGTAGACACCTACCAAAAGAAAATTAATTAAATAAAATAAAACACCTGCTGACGCCTCTCTAGTCCTTCAATTACGGGTTAGGAGGAGGTAACTCTGGATGAGCACAGGGTGGCTTTTTCTCTTCCACTCAAGGTGGGTAGACTAGCCCTGGAGGACCTAGTAGCAAATGCCACAACATCATTCAAAGTTTCCTGACAGGCAACCATGATCTCGGCCAATGGAATAATGATGGAACGATGATGGAAAGCCAAGAAGAAAGGATTGAAGCTGAGCTTGCAGCAGAGAAGCGAGAAAGAAAACTAAGGAATCTAGAACCAGGAGTAAGGAGGTCATCATAGCACTACCTTTAGGTACTCAGCAGGCCATCACAAGGATCATAGAAGGAAAAATGCGCCTCAGTGGCTATCTATAGTATATATGGTAGATCTATTTGCAACAAGATTTTGAGGTGTATTGGCCAAGGGCTATGGAAAAGAGATAGAGGGACCCCCACCTCAATGTGACAGATGTCCAGTCGAAATTATGACCATGTCCCATGTCCTAAATTGTAGAAAAAGGAGGGCACGTGAAGTTGGGCCATGATCTGTTTTGAGACGAGTGTGCTAATTGGCACAGCTAGCTACTACTCCTTCAGCAGTGGGAATTGAGCCCATTCTTGAGAAGCAACATCAATAAGGCTAGTTGTGGATTAAAGGGTCCAGGGCTTCTGGGGCCGAGTGGTAGTAGCATATTTTGACAACCACATAGTAAATGCTGACGCTCCCTCTTATCGCACCTGGACCTGGCCCTCGGTCAGCAACTGAAATACAGAAAATATAACATGGCAGCTGAAGATCTTCGAGGTTCCATCTCGCCGTTGATCTGCATCATCAAATGAGTTCCCTATATGAGTATAGGGCTTTTCAAGAAAGGCTGGCCCAAACTCAAGTGGCAGAACCCTTTTTCGTTTGTGATGGAGTGGATCCGAATTAAACTACAAAGGACTCTCATCATCAGAGCAGTGTCTTTTCGGTTGAGGAGGGAGCACCAACAAGTCCAGTACCTCGGGCGCCTGGGACTTGAACACGGGGCCTGCCTGCCACTTCTCCGCGAGTGAAGTGGATTAGAAATAAGAAAAACTATTCTCCTGAATACTGAAACTGAAAACTTTCTGAATTCTACCTCAAGACCATACCACAAAATCATTCTTTTTCCTGACTATAAACCTCCTCCTGAAAATCCCTGAAAGTCCTGTTGAAAATAAAATTAATGATGCTTTAAACAATTTTTAATGAACAATGTTTCTCCCTTCCAAACACACATACCTACATCACTTACATAAATATAATATCATCTTCGTTTCCAATTTATCAAGGTGTAGCTATGTAGATGTGGGAAAATAATAAAAGGAAATTGATGAAATAAAATTCAGTGCAATGGGGCTATATTAGTAAATTTGGGCTTTGAGCCTCATTCGGCTCTAGAAGTAAACTCGATCCGAAATTTTTACTTTTTTCTACAACTAGCTTATGCAGATACACCTTCGAAGAGCATCAGCTGATTAGAAAATATCTCAGTGAAACAGCGCCAACTCGGTAGGTACGTTGCTGTGTGCTGCTGAAAACTGGTCATTAAATTGGAGCCATAAAAAGAGGTGTGGATTTGTTGCACTGAAAACAGGAATAGTGGTCTACTTGCTATTGTGGGTTTATTTGTATTTTTTAGAACTGATGAACACCAACCGAATTTAAGAAAGCAGCTTGAAATGAAAAGTTGCAAGATGCAAGGCTCAAAACAGAATCCTGAATACATGGTGGTTTGTTACGACCTCGAAACGGTTTTGCAGGGAGGTTCCTTGCGGAGAAGTTTGTTCCCTGTACTACAAGCGGAAATTACCTAACTTGCAATAATTTCACTTTATTTGATATTGGACAAGGTTATTGTTATTTTTGACACTAGTGAACGGGGAGTGAACGGAATTTGACCATGCGTATACGATTTTCGAAGGATGTCGTTTTTTATTTTGATAATTCCGCTATAGCTAGTGTCATAATTGAATCAGGGCCGCCACATGGGAGGGGGCAAGTGGGTACTGTTGCCCCGGGCCCGGGCCCTGGGGGGGCCCGGTCCGGTCCTGTATTTAGTAAATAAAGTATTTTAGAATTTTTAGGCCTACATGAAACAGAGTGTATTACACTTGACGGGCCCTGATCAGATTAAATTTGTTTTACTACACCAGACTGTTTCTCTTAAACAGTTGTGATGGCGCAAAATATTACTCTTTACCCGTCTTTACCAGTAGGCACTCGGCTGAAGACTTGGGGGAGAGCATCAATGGGCCCAGAAAGGTTGAATTCAAGGCAATTCAAGGGAATTCCCTTGCACACAAGTTAGCATCCAAACTTGACTTTTCTAAGGTTATTAAAGAATTTTCGCTTAAAAAGGCACGAAAGTTTCAAGTGATTTGTCTTGCATTTTTCAAATGCAAATACACTTTTCCTCACTTCACTTAATTAGTTTTAAAATGTTTCATTTTATAAAACATGAAATTATAGCCTATTACAGTTTTCTATATTTAAAAAGTTTTCCACAATTATAATTACAATTACAGAATGCTATTATGCTCGTAACTCAACAAAACAAATTTCTCATTTTACTAATTCATATTTTTGATAGTTTTTCACTAAATAATTCTTGTATCTTTTGTTGTTATAAATCGAATTCTTTACTGCATAGCTTCATTACAAGTAGATAAACTGTAATAAAACAATTATATTTTTGTAGATTTTTTTTTTCCAAAATTAATAAATCTATTCTTTCAAACATAATCATTGTTTCAATTAATTCCTTCAGCCATCTTGTATACAGAGACTTTCCTTTTTAATCCGTCCATAACATTAAAATAAAGTTAATTATATGTGTTGATTAATGATTATATGAAATTTAGTTTTTTTCAGATTAGTTTTTTAGTTTTTTTAGATTTTAGATTTTTTTTTTTTTTTAATTTTTCATAATTTCTGCCACAATTGTCCAATTGAGGAATGAGTAAATTGGAACTTCTCTTGTACAACTGTATTTAAAGTAGGTAGTTGAAATCCTATGACTGATAGGATATAGAATTTTTGTTTCAAGGTAATTTATGGCATTTTTATGGTTTTGTAATTGGTTGGTAATTACTAAAGTATGAATACTTGAATTTTCAATTCTTAAGTTACACTTTACTTTTGATTAAATGTTGAATAAAACGTAGTGAAGTAATAATGAGTTCAGCCCCTCAAGTGTTCTTATTCAAATACTGAACCTTGGTAGGAAGTATAAATGATTTTTCGTTTGGTTAGAGAAGGTTTATATTATATTTTTTTTTTTTTTTTTTTTTTTTTTTATTTTTTTTTTTTTACAATTATCTTAGCCATCTCTAGTAAAAGTGGCGCGACAGAAAAAAAAAAAGGGGGGGGAGGCCCGTGGCCAGAATCTGGTCCCGGGCCCGACTTGGAGATGTGGCGGCCCTGAATTGAATCGATAGTAAACATAATCGAACATGTAATAGAATACATGCATCGATATGGCAGTTCCAACTGGTCAGACATTGTGAGTTGAAGCGCAAAATAAACAAGTTATATACTCGTAGGTACCCAATCCAGTATTTATTAGGGTAGCTGGACCGGTGGTCGGACAGTTAACAGCATCAACATACTTCATAAGCTCACCAAAAATATAAAATTTCTTAAAATTACCTTCACCTCGGTTTATCAGCAAGAGACAGAATCCAAGTGTGATAAAAATTAGTTAGAAAACGTTGATAAACAAGTTGGAGATATTTTATTGCAATTTTACATTAAAACCCCAAGTCACCCAGTCCTCGGACATGAGTCTTTTAATGACGGACAACTGACATCCAGTAGTCGGACAGAGGCTTCAAACTGCTATTATTTTACAGAATCAAGAAAAAATTAAAAAACAAATTTGTAAAATACTATTTTGTGCTTATAAGGTTTAAAAAAATTGTATATCAAAATAATTATAAAGAAAAATCAGACTCAATAAAGGAAACAGCTGCAGTAACTTTGTAAGGCACATCATTAAGAGATCACATTTTCTAGTTAGGTTTTCTAAAATTATTATCACTAACTTTATCACATATGTAAGTTCAGTCAATAGTGCAAGTAGTTGACAGATTAATACTAATAGTTTCTTTGGCACAAAATGAAAATTCAAAATAGTAGAACATTCAAAGTACAAAATGAAAATTCAAAATAGTAGAAGTATAAATGAACACATTAAATGAGTTTGTCTTTAACAGTTGAAAAATATCACATTAGTAGGATGCTTAATATAGATGAGATAAGGTAATTTAGGTTTTTAATTCGTGATGGCTAATATTAAATTTAAGCCAACTTCGCCTGTATTTCTCAGGAGGAGCAAGTACCCCAACTACTTGTTTCAATGAAAATGGGTATTCATCCGAAACAGCAGGGTAACTATAAATGAATCCACAATACATTTTGGAATTCTGGGGTCTCAAGAAAGTTCCTATATAACTGACATCTCCACCACCTTCCTCTTTCTTCAGAACCCTCCCAATCCAGAACCTTTTTTTGTGCTGTTCTTCGACACTGAAAGCAACTACTAACCAGTCACCCGGGCTCAGAACATGGGTTGATAGGTTTCAAATTTGAGAAACTTCTCCCGAATTTCCAAATTTTTCTTGTCGCAGGTAGATTGTCTGTTTCTGAGCAGTGAACCGATTCATTCTCTCCAGTTTCTTGCTCTTGTTCTTGCTCCGTGGTCATTCGCTTATTGTTCTGGTTCCCAATCCGCTTTTTACCTACATGTTTCACTAGTTTTGCTGCCTTTTGCTTCATTCTTTCTTCTTTTCTCTTCTGCTTCTCATCCTGTTCACGTTGTTTCTTTTCATCCTTCCTCCTCAAATAATCGCGATAAGCGTCTGAAGAAATAGCACCTGGCATTACTTCCACAGGTTTTCCCTTCTTTTCTGAGCGAGGAGCGATTTTCTTTGGGAAGAAAAGGTATTTCTTAAATGGCGACGGTATTTCTGCTGCTACTATGAGTTGGGTTGGCTTATCTTGTTCTGTTTCAGCCTGACTAACAAGTGGTGAAGCGTTCTGAGGAATATAAACATTTAAAGGTGAAGGTTGTTCCTCGTTTGGCGTCCTTACGATGCGTACCGCTACTCAACCAATAATGATATCCATAACGACCTCAAAATTCCCACAATAAATGAAGTAATAAAAACTCAAGCGATAGCCCATCATCAGAGGCTCCAAGGTCATATCAACGAGGAGGTTGTGAAGCTGCAGGACGTTGATGATCTGCTCAGACGACTGAAAAGACGAAAACCTCACGACCTGTGGTAATAGGGAGTGATGTGTTCATGAAAGTTTGTTCAGTGAGTGTAGTGCTGTGCGCTCCTGCAAATCGTGTTCATTGAAGACACTAAATAGCTGAAATGATGTATAGGATGTGTTACGTATCACAGTCTTGTTTCAGTCACCGATTATTCATGGTCAAAGAAATGTTGGTAATAAGTTGTATTACTTGGTGCAATAAATATTATGAAAAGAAAAAAAAAAAAAAAATTTAACACCGTTAATAATTCATATTTTTTACACTGTGGGAATGAGTGTTGAAATGACGCCAGTACACTCTAGTGGATGTTTGATGAAGGTAGATCAGCTGTGCCCAAAAAAAAAAAAAAAAAAAAAAAAAAAAAAAAAAGGAGGCAACTAGATTTGGGCATGGAAACCAATGTATGAACATACTAACATCTAGACAGTTGTGTCTACATACATAAATTAATACTAAAATGTAACAATAATAAGTAGGGTGAACTCGGGCAAGTGCGCTCTGCTCTTATTTCTCCGCTTAGGCCACTCCAATAATTATATTCAAATTATTGATAGCTAGAACAGGTGTTCCGGAACAGCTGCCAAAATTTAGAGCTCTTTGGCAGCTGTTGCTGGCAGAATTAAAGCTCATTGAAAAGGAGGTTTCCGAACAACTCAGAATCACAGTTCAAGGTATGGATCAAAACTTGTAATTTTCAACACATCTTTTCATATTCCTCGATTTTTTTTTTTTTTTTTTTTTTTTTTGCCTGTAGGCTACTCTAGATGTTTACGCATTTAATACGCTTTAGGAATTCCAAATAAACCCAAAATTTCGCTTTTTATTGAAGGAGCGCACTTGCCCTATGTTTTCAAGGCTAAAGGGCAAGTGCGCTCCTACCCATGCGGGCAAGTGCGCGCCGACTGGTTTTCAAAATCTGGGCGCAAAACAACCCTTAATTGCATTCACCCATTGAATATTGTTTCTTTTCGTGAAATTTCTCGAACGTTTTCCGAATTTTCACTTTGTTTGCTGATGTTGCTTTGTGGTTTTTTTCGTGTTTCTTCAGATAAACATGATATTGTTGGTAGATATTTCACCTGTTCATCCTGTAGAATTGGTGCATGCAAAACCAATCCCCCATCCCCCTCCAGCTTCCCTCACTTCCAGTCCTCGAAGAAATATCGTAGCGACATCGTCGAGCCCTCAGCCAGGGTCATCTCCACCCCCAGTTTCTCCCGGGAGTTCGTCTATGGAGGAATCTGAAGCCTTCGATGAGGAATTTGGAAACCTGGAGGGTTTTATCGCCTACCTTGACAAATGTGGGTGTGAAGGGTTGCCCAGCCCAAGCCATAGGTAGGACGCCCTACAATTGATTTCTACTTGAGTTTTTCTCAATTTTTAAACTTTTTTAACTCATACTTATTCTATTGGGTGCTTCAGATAAATAAAAACTATTTTAAAACTTAAAACTATTTTTAATTGCTAAAATTTAAGAATATGAAGATTAATTTGGGGGAACCTAGACGAAAGCGCACTTGCCCGCGGAGTGCGGGCAAGTGCGCGCTTCAACATGCCTCTCAAAAATCTTGATCTTTTGCATGAATGTCCACTATTTTCTCAAAATTCGAATACCACCTAATTTATAATTAACTACTGGATACAGCGAACACGGAAAAATTTGGATATGTGAAAATGTCACTTCACTATCTATTGTGAAAGTTGAACTTTGCAAAAAGGGGGGCGCACTTGCCCGAGTTCACCCTAATATCAAACAAAACTTGAATTACAATAAACTGCTTTGTCATTTGAATGTGAAAAAAGTGTGGCGGGAACGGGTCAATTGCAAAGCCAACTCAACTGTAGAGGCACGTATGCCTTGACCTATTAATACTCAAAGGCCTTGACAGGGAAACAGTGTTGAATTCAGAGCAATAGCCCTCCATCTTATCTATACTATCTTCTCTGGCCCAGAAACTATGGAATACAGAATACGGCACCAGAGCTACGTGTGAGCCCCTGAGCACACCCCCAAGGGTAAAACTTCGAATACGTTACAACCAAGAAGCTACGTATGAGCTAGTTGGCCCAATATCCCCCTTCTGAGATCTCCTGCCAGGCAAAACCTAAGAACGGCGTCCTTGGGTGAACATGTAAATCTTGTAACTGCTTGTGAGTTTCTTGGGTGGGGTGAAGGGTGAGGTTATGATTACCCATGATGTATACATGAGCTTTGTTTCCACAACTGCCCCGGAGCAGGTTCAGTTCAGAGCAAGTGCAGAGCAAGGGCACTTCCATGGCTGTTCAGTTCAGATGGCAGCGGAAACGCTCAAGGACATATTCGGTGCAGTAACCATGGATACACGAAGATCCATGAAATGGAGTCCCGTTAGTGGTGGTTTAGCAAAACCATGAGCAAAACCTTGTCTCATTCTTATTCGACGTCGACATTCTCGTGATTCACTCCCGAATATTTAGTTATTTCTATTTCATTAGTTTAGTAGTAAGTAGAAATAAGGAATATAATAAAGGAATAAACAGTTCTAATTTAAAACTGTTAAAAGTTCGAAAATCGCAGAATCACCTGAATAAATACTAACAATTGACTCGAAAATAGGCACGAAATCAAAGGGAACCTCAATTTGTAAGGTGTAAGGTTACAGAAGTTTGAAGAAGGATATATGGGGTTATCTCAAGTTCCAAAGAGCGCAGGCGCGGAGCAAGCTGCACCTCCTCTTCTGGGGGAGCAGGAAGTTCATGTTCGGATCATGTTCCTTGAGCAGCGGAAACACTGGACATCTTGCACCGAATATGAACCGAGGGACTGCGGAAACGCCATTATCTTACTCCTTCTTCACTGCGCAAGCGCAACTTGACCTGACCCTGTTCGGGTCAGCAGCGGAAACAAAGCTATAGGCACCCCTCAACCAGGTAACTACGTGTGAGTTGCCTGGTTCCATGAAAGTGAGGTAAACGTCTGACCCCCAAGAGCATATGACATATGAGACTACTTTGGCCAAAACTACGTGTGAGTTTCTGGACAAAGAGAACATTCCACTTTCAACCAAGAACAACGTGAGCGTTCTACTGAACACCCCAGTCAAGACAAAAGCACAGCACGCTAGAAAGTTTCAACCAAGAACAACGTGAGCGTTCTACTGAACACCCCAGTCAAGACAAAAGCACAGCACGCTAGAAACTTTCAACCAAGAACAACGTGAGCGTTCTACTGAACACCCCAGTCAAGACAAAAGCACAGCACGCTAGAAAGTGCCCTATTGTAAGTTGGAACATAAATATACCTACCTACAACATGCATCTGCCCTTACCCTATTCTCCACACACAGCACGTAGGTACATGGATGAACGAACAAATTATGAACCTAATGGTAGAGAAAACAAGGCAGACGTGATGCAACCAGTTGACTCCGTGTGCCTTAAGTAAACACAAACACAGAAACGAGAAATAACAGTCAACACAAGTGACGAAAAACAAAACAAACGAAACAATGTTGGCCCCATGTGAACTTCACAACCTTCCAGAAGCCAGCTTCTGCAAGTTCAAGATAAGCACAGTTCACGATCTATACAATTTTAAGGTAGATAGTTCATTGTCAACTCACATGATGAATCAGATGAATCATCTAAAGGCAGACGTCGCCTGTGTCGGGCGCTGGACGTGACATGTCTTTGACCATGTGGGCGCCTGTTCTTTCCCAAAATAGGCTTCATTTTCCGACGGTAACGGTCTATCCTTGCTTGCATCTCTTCCAACTTGCGTGATAAACGCGACACCGAACTCATTGTGAAAATAGACGATAAAATTTAAATCACAAAACGAATTAATCGTCCAAAATTCACAGAGCAATTATGTAGCTAACACACAAATTGACCGATTCCACTGATTATACCCCTAATGAACGTAATAAACAGTCTGGCTGATGTGATTTTGATGACAACCGTAACCTGTCACTCCAGTGACATTGTCACAGCTCTGCAGCTTTCTTCGGTGAGTCTACAAATTTGGATGTTTTGGGTCAAGTAGATGAGTAAATCAGAAATCATAATTTCTCCCTTGAGAGGGAAAAACACTAAATCATGTTTAATGTTTTTCCCTCGCACGGGAGAAATTAGATATAGTTTTTTAAGGTCAAGAAAAAAGAAAAGATTCTAATTTACCAAAACAATTTATTATATTCATATACATTTTTATTTTACCATTAGATATTTCCGATGGAACTCATAGAAGTCCCTTCCGAGAGTGTAAAGCATAGAAATTAGCTCTAAGAGCCACTCATCTGAACCGGACCCTGGGCATCGTCAATTAAATGTCCTAAAGAGGCTACATACGAAATTACAACTTCCTAGAGCGTAAAGCATAGAAATTAGCTCTAAGAGCCACTCATCTGATCCGGACCCTGGGCATCGTCAAGTAAATGTCCCAAAGAGGTTACACACGAAATTACAGCTTCCTAGAGCGTGATGCATAGAAATTAGCTTTAAGAGCCACTCATCTGATCCGGACCCTAGGCATCGTCAAGTAAATGTCCTAAAGAGGCTACATACGAAATTACAGCTTCCTAGAGTGTAAAGCATAAAAAATAGCGTTAAGAGCCACTCATCTGATCCGGACCCTGGGCATCGTCAAGTAAATGTCCTGAAGAGGCTACATACAAAATTACAGCTTCCTAGAGTGTAAAGTATAGAAATTACCTATTAAAATGATTTAACCACCGCTTCACAAATCAAACCGTTCTCGCAATATTCGGATCACCTGCTATGAATCAAATCATCGAAACACCAACTCAATTAAATCATCAGAAATTAACAAGCGGTTGCAATCATGTTCACAATATCAATAATTGAGAATGATCACCTGTGTGTAAACAATTATTCAAATAACCATGCTCATAACTCAGCTTGTTGGCCACGCACTTCGCAGTAGTTAACATAATATGGTTGGATAAATCGAGAGCTTTCGAACGAATGGTCAACGAATTTTGTGGGATGAAAAACGACGAAGTACCATTTCCCTAGCAACGACTCGGTTGTAAGCGGAAATCATCAGAAAAAAACGTTGCACATTTGCGTGTCGTGTCGGAATTCACAGAATGACCCCCAGCCCTAAAACATTAAACATGTTAAAACTTGAACTGAAGATGGCGGAGCTCCTAAGGCGGGAGGCGAATGTGTGTGATGGTACCTACTGCCTTTTTTCTTGGCTTTGAAATTGTGTGGCTAACACCTGAGATTTGGATACTACATTGTGGTTATTATTTACGAGATGAGGCCGAAATATAATATTACAAAGTCTTTGTCTATACTCAAAGCCAGCACCGAGCAATGGAATGGTGCCAGTGATTGCAGTTCCGAGCGCTCTGTGACAAAGAAGCAGTTCCAAATAACTCACAGTAGAACGAAAGTCCCGCGCAAAACCGAATTTTATTTTGTGACTGTCGTTCTCATTTAATATAAATACTCTTAGGAATTTATGATAATTAGTTCTACGATTTGTCCCCATTAACATGGGTATTCGGCAAATAGAGGATCTGCCAATGAACCTATCCTGCTCTGACTTTTGATTCAGCTATAACGAACAAGCCCAATATTTTGACACCTTGAAACAACCTTGAGCCCTGATGATGGTTTTAAATTTAAACTGAAAGCTCGCAAGAACTTAATTTCCAGTTTCGGTCCTTATCCTACTACCCTGACATCTTAAATATTTGTGGAACAGACGAAAACTTGAATCAGTACCTACCTAAACAATGATTTCCACTTGCATTATTATTAACTATGCAAAGCTAACCTTCTTTCCACTATAATTTTTCGTTACTAGTTAACTGGTTATCAATTTCGGTCTCAAATTAAAAGTTATCACTTTGACCCGTTAATTAATCATTATCGCTTTAATCTATATAATTAAAAAGATGACCGACACATACAACGAATAAGAAGAGGGCAAATAAAAACTGCAACAAAAGATGAATAAAATTAAAGTTAGATTATAAAACTGTTGTGAAAGTCTTTGTTTGTTGTTATTCAAGAAAGTTCACTGGAGTGATGCTTTTGATACGTTTTGCAACCGTCGTTCATCAATGATTCGTAGAATTCACCTATTAAAAGTTATTCTTATCATTATTGTTATTCATTTATTATTATTTTTTAAATCAAATTGTTCTTAATGCAGTATTAAAGACTTTGTCCTTAAAAAAGAAAAGCAAAATATGATATTGAAGTGAGCACCCCAAATTATACGAAATAAAGGTAAATTCATATTTGAATGGGGACGCCGTTACCTTGAACGACAAGGTACCTACCTTATATATAAATATATATATGGTATGATATATATATAACTTGGATCAATTGAGGGCTCTTCAAAACATGTAGGTACCTGCATGTTCACACAATTTTCAGAAAAACAAGAACGTACGACACAAAACTAATGTTAATATTACATTCTTCCTTGTAGTTTTGAAAAAGCATATCAAGCCGAAATATAGAAATTAGTTTTATTAGTTTTGTGTCGTTCGTTCCTGTTTTCCTAAATATTGTGTGAACATATGCAGGGAATACAGGGTGTCCCACCAAAAGGTTACCCCCCCTTCATTTCCCCTGAATTCAGCGTAAAAAATTGGGACCAACGCCATTCTTCATAACTTTTAACGTTGATCTCAGGAAAAATACGTTCGCGCGCCAATGTGGCGCAAATGACATCAACTTCGTATCTTGATTGGGAACCCCCATTTTTTATTGCAGATTCGAATTCTACGTGAAATTCCATGAAGAAATGACCCATCACTCGATTTTTTTAGTGAGCGCAAACTGGCTCAATTATCCTCCAAAATGCTCAGTTTCGCTCTTAAAGTGCACAAATTGTGAAATACTGAGTTTTTGAATTCAATTGCCACTTGTAAAACATGGTTTTCAATGACGGATCAATAGAATTTTGTGGGTTGGGGCGGTACCTAGTCCTATACCGGGAGGGGGTCTATTTATGCGAATTCATGTGCATTCTACTTGTGCGAATTCATGTGGAGGCAATCGAAAATCAAACCACAACCACGCCAATTTGTTTCAACAATTCCTCGCCGACATCGGCAACTTCTGAAAACACGGTAATTCTTTTTTTTTCTTCTTTTTTTTTAAATAATATAATTTTTTCCCACAGCATGAAATTGTCACCAATTCTACTAAATATGTAATCTAAGTAAGAAGTAATGCCTAGAAACATCGGGCGGGCGGGCTTGTTGAACACAAATTGACTGGGGGGGGGGGGGGGGTATAACGGAAAAGTACCAAATTGAATTCCTTACCTGCTGCCTTACGTTTTTAACACAGAATGTGTTTTTACGGAGGGTTATTTGGTTTGAAAATGTCTGTCCCGTAAGATCCCCCCGAACCCCACCTGTCTGTCGTGTCTATGCACGGCCAAACGGCTGAGTGGGGGGGGGGGGGGAGTGTACGAGTGGGGGGATCTTCTTGGGATTTTCCAAAAGGGGGCATAAGCGACTTTAACACTTTCTAATCCCACCCGAACCATGGGCCGTAGGGCGGTCGAAGTAACGTTTAATGTGCGCTTTTTGGACTTCCCCGCTTCCTGTGCCCCTCTAAACGGCCGTTGAAAATTCCGGAAAAATACCGGTTTCGTAGGTTTTTCTACGAGGAAGACGACGGCGCGATCGGATCGCGAAAAAAGTATCGGGAAATGCCCAAAAAATGCAAGCGTACAGACCCGTTTTCTCGAAAAATCCGACGAAAAACTTGGTTTTTTCTGATTAAAATATACCCCATTAACGTACATTTTTCGGAACGGTTTTCGCGGGCGAAATAAAGGTTTGATCCCGACGAATCTGAATCCGAAATCGGATATCGAAGAAGTGACAGGAAGTCGGTCAAATTGCGAGGGGAAGCGATTAAAGAGATGTGGAGGCGAGCGATAATGGTGAGTGCAAACGCTGCTCAAGTGTTCCCTACGGACTGGGCAATCAGTACCTACTCACGTAGCCCTGCGACCCATCATTCGCGCGAGTGTGTGTATAAATGAAAATATATAATATAATATACCTAATAGATTATAATATTCATATAATATAATACATAGTGGCAAGCATTATTATATTATTATAATAAATATTATAAATAAGCCGGTAGGTAAGAAAGACCGGTACGTACTGCTCCCATTTCATTGACAGTTAGTATTCAGACGTTAGTTGGATTGCTTGTAATCTTTATGATTATTTGACTAATTCATCAGGAAGTGGGTGTTTTCTTGTTTAAAGATCTCGTTTGAAGAAGAAAAAATCACTACTTCTATTAATACCTAATAATTTTCCAATCGGACTGATGTTGTGATACTTTAAATGTACCTATTGTGATTAAGTAGGGTAATGTAACCCGTTCTAGTTCAGAAACACAAAAATTTACCTACCTATATTGCTGAATTGCTGCTATTGTATTGTTGAAATCCATCCACTATTGAAAAATTCATTCAGCCTCTTGTAATTAATAGTTCGAGTCTTAAAACCAGTTAGTTTGTCCAAGTTCAATAAACTTACTCCTCGAGGTGTAATGCAATGTTTTGAGTTTTACCTTCAATTCAGCTGAATACTATTCGCACAAAACATTTACATTTTACATGTTTAGAGTTCAATTCATAATTCATCTATTTTACATGCTAATAAAGTTTATTTAAGTTTCAAGGGAAGATATTGAGGAACTCATTTCGATATCTAATTCCTTACCTGAATTTATTTCATTGATGTAATCGATTACCTATGACCTATTGAGGTAAGGTTTCCAAATCTCAACTGGAATTCTCTTTGACGAATATAAAATTTCATTGATATTCGACGTGCTAGAATCCCTACAGATGGTGGTATAGTTTATTCATTGTACCTATTGATTAGTCGGTCTTTGGTCGGGATTCGGCCACCAGAACTTTCTGGGAGATTATTTTTTAAAGAAGAAAGAAGTTATCTCCCATGCTCGTTTCATGATGGAGCTAAACTCAAACACTAAAAACAACTTGTTCGTATTTAACCTGAAGTTTGGATTTTACTGCTCTTCTATTCACGAAAGGGTGACGACGGACGACACTGAATCAACACCACCGTTGCTAGAGATGATTTTTCCCACAAGCACTCCTGGAAATCTCCGTGATTACCCACAAAAATTCTGACAAATAACCCGCAACTGTCACTACCCGCGTAAATCTCCGATTGATACCCCATGAACACCCTACACAGTTCGTAGGCCTATTAAAATTCAAACAAGCAGAAATTGGTCGTGACAGATTAGTAAAACTGGTACCTACCATCCCAGTTTCCCCACACATTATAAAGTTCCTTCATCTACAAAAACATACTTGATGGCGCACAGTGTTTCGATCCTGGGGGTTTCGTTAGATAAAATTCCGAAACCACGAAAATCGATAGTAATGAATATTGTTGTTCTATGACCCTAATAGCAGAAGCTAATTGAAATAAGAAAGATGGAGAAAAAAAAATTATTTTGAGGCCTAGTCGTTTCATTGACGAAGTTAGCTAAAAATGATAATAAGGTGATTTTGGTCTAATGGATGGTAATTTTGCAATAATTTTATCAAACCCCACGTAATATTAAAGCTTTATATTATATTTAGAAACTAGGAAGGTATAAATGATGGTATTTTACTCGGCTTTCAAGTGTCACGGCCATTTTTAAATAAAATTCACTGTTTCATTCAAATTATGCAAATCGCTACCGAAAATTGAGAAAAAAAAAAAAAATCTTGCTGAGGTTTTTGGAATATCTCTAAACCATGTATTTCAGGTGGCAATTGAACATCTTCAAAAACTCAATATTTCACAATTTTTGCACTTTCAGAGTGAAATTGCGCAGTTTTGAAATGGAATCTAAAAATAGAGTAATGGGTCATTTCCTCATGAAATTTCACGTAGAATTCGAATCTGCAATAAAAAATGAGGGTTTCCGTTTAAAACATGAAGTTGATGTTATTTGCGCCACATTGGCGCAAGAGGCCCGCACGAAAGCATTTTTTCTGGGATCTATGTAAAAAATTATGAAAAATAGTGTTGGTCCCAATTTTTTACGCTGAATTCAGAGGAAATGAAGGGGGGTTTAACCTTTCGGTAGGACACCCTGTGGGTGCACACATTAAGCACGCACCACCGACCGGTGTTTGACTCTACAACTAATTTCTGATCGGAAGTCTCTCAGATGTCGTGTTTTCGACCTTCTGGAACTAAAACGGCCATAACTCCCTTAATTTTGTGGTAAAATCAAATCTGAGGAGACCGTTGGAAAGAGCAATAAATTTCCTTTCTTGCTGATGCCAAATCTAAATTTTTCGCTTGAATTGATCAGGAGATAAAGCCAGCCTAAAAAGTGAAATAGGTCAATTTACGAAAATCATTGGTTTTCTCAACGCTCATAGGTCCCAATAATTAGACACGTAAATTTTTGCAGATGAGCCTAAAAACTGCGCCAAAACTTCAGCTTTCCAACAGTATAATCAATTTTTATTTTTTTTTTTTTTTAATTGGGGGGAGAAAAGTATGTTTGTATGATGAAAAACGTGGTTTTTTCTGAGAAAAAAAGGGTTTTTCTGTGAAATCGAGGGTTTTTGTCAAAAAAAAAAAAAAAAAAATCACACCTACTAGTATGGGGTCGATTTCTATGTATTTTTTCTCGCTGAATCGAATGGAAACACTCACAGATCTTTCCAACTCCATAACAGAATTTTCCACTTCAACTAACTAGTTTTAATTCATTTGTAATGCTACATTTTAAGTGTTTTTTAAGGGTATAACTAGTTGGTTAAAGTGGGAAATTCGGTTATAATGGAGTTGGAGAGGTCTCCCTGTGTTTCTATTCGATTCAGCGTGATAAAATACGTAGAAACCGACCCAAATCTAGTATTTTCTTGGGAGTCATTTTTGACAAAAACCCTCGACTTCACAGAAAAAACCACGTTTTTCGTCATACGAAGATACTTTTCTCCCCCAATTAACAAAATGAAATAGAAATTGATTATACCGTTGGAAAGCTGAAGTTTTGGCGCAGTTTTTAAACTCACATGCAAAGAGTCACGTGTCTAATTTACTGGGACCTGTTTTTTTTTTTTTTTTTTTTTTTTTTTTAAGCCACTGAGGCCACAGTGGCCTATTGTAGATGGAGAAGGAGGCCGCACCTCCTCCCCATCCCAGACACTAGATCTGCCCGATACCGACAGCCCTGTCAAACCAAGCACTATCTGCCTGGTTCCGGCACTCCTGCCCGCCATCAGGCACTATATGGGAAACGAGTGCTCTACACTCGGTAAGTTACTGGGTCACAGCCCCAGTCTGGCTTGGCGCCATATTACCAATGCCAGCCACAGCTGGGAAGTCAATCCCCACCACAGTTTGGCAAAAGCGAGGAGAGTCTTAATCTCCCCCGTCTTAATGTCTTGGGGATCGATGGAGGTTCTGCCCCAATTCAAAAAGCGATGTCTTGCCAATATAGGGCAATGGCAGACCACATGACTTGCCGTCCGCCCCAAAGAAGCGACAGAGAGTGGAGTCTGATTTGCCCATTTTATGGAGATGGTATCTAAGTGGGCAGTGCCCAGTTAAGAGCCCCACAACCATACGCAGCTCCCTTCTCCCCAGGCTGAGCTGCTTCTTAGCTCTCTTCCTAGAGAAGTGAATAAATTGTTTCGCCTGCCTCAGGCCCTTGACATGGAGCCAGTGGGCAGTCCTCTTCTTACTCTCCCATTTGGTGAGCTCTCCGTAGTGGCCAGGAAGGGTTCTGGGCCCACAGGGAGAGAAGCAGCACCCTTCCTAGCAAGAGCGTCAGCTTGTTCATTCCCCTCCACCCCCTGGTGCCCTGGCCTGGGCACCACAGCAAGGTAACCTTATTGTTCCTGGCAAGGGTCTTGAGGTTAGTCAAGCACTCCCACACCAGCTTCCCACTTCCCACACCAGGCTGCTTGACTATCTGATAAAATGTAGATTTTTGCTACATTCACTTGACGACTCACCAGTCTGTCAGCGCAGGAGCTTATGGGTGTTGAAAAAACCAAAGATTTTTGAAAATTGACAATTTCACTTTTTAGGCTGATTTATCTCCTGTTCAGTCCAAGTGAAAAATTTAGATTTGGCATCAGCAAGAATGGAAATTTAATGCTGTTTCCAACGGTCTCCTCAGATTTGATTTTACTCAAAAAATAAAGGGAGTTATGGCCGTTTTAGTGTAATAAGGTCGAAAACACGACAAAAACTTGAGAATTGTAAAAACTGGTTTTTTATCGGAGTAGAAAAAAAGCTATGAGACACTTTTGATCAGAAATTAGTAGTAGAATCGAACCCTGGTGTTGGTGGTGCGAGCTTAATGAGTACACTCTGTATTTTAGGGTGTCTACAGAAATTATGGGATAAACTTGAAGAAACGATTTTAGAGCTCATTTCTGATCGAAAGTTGCTCGTAGAGATTTATTTTTAACTCTTAGTTTTCAAGTTATTTGATTTTCAAGATTTTTTTCGTGTTTTGACATTGAAACGGCAGTAAATAACCCCCCCCCCCCCCCCCCCCCCCCCCCCCCCGAGAATCACAGTAAAATCAAAACTAAGAACACCTCTTTGGAAAGACCATTTAATTTCCTCTAAATTAAAGTTGTTTTAGTTAGTTTTAATTCGGTAAAAAAAAGGCCAAAGTACAACATTAGAAAAGATATTTAAAATCGACGTTTTTCCTTCCGTTTTCTACTACCAGCATAGGGATTTTTCGGCATGCATTCTTCGGGGAATCACTTCCTTCAAACTGTCAGCTTTTGAGTGTTAATCAATTTTACTTTTGCTTGCCTAATTAGGGAAGAAAAGTACGTTCGTATGTTGGAAAACATGGTTTTGTCTACGAAATCGAGGGTTTTAGAAAAATGACCCTGTATGAAAATGCGAGTTTGGGGTCGGTTTCTAGGTATTTTTTCACGCTGAATATTATAGTAACACTTGCGAATCTCCCCAACTCCGTTATAACGGAATTTTACACTTCAACTAACTGGCCTTTAAAAACACATGAGTATAAAAAATAAATTTTAAAAATCAAACATATTGAGCATAAAAAATAAACTAAAAATTCGTGAGGAAAAGTGTAAAACTCGGTTATAACAGAGTTGGGGAGATCTCCAAGTGTTACCATTATTAGATCATGCAGCATGACTGGAATTTTTTGTATCCCACTTGTCTCATTCTGGTGAAGGACTTACCAGATCAGGTGCAACTCGGTGCGAATCAATTGAGCACAAGACTAATAAGACTAAGTCCTTTCTTTCGTTCCCGCTAGTAACAGGAAGAATATTTTATTATACTTCCGAGTCTACCTAAAGGTAGCTGGAGCATTGTTTTCACTTTCAGGAGATGAAAAAATTGTTTCCAGAACAACTTTTGTTCTGTGTCTTTCTGTCTGAGTGCGTGTCTGTGTGCCAAGAAATCCTTGTGTACTGGTTAGGCTGTTATGTGGATGATCGCCTATCAGTTTCATTGCTCACAAATTAATACTTCACTCTACACACATGCAAACGTAAACAATCATAATTGTCCCACGGTTAAGTCGTCCGATCTCTCTCAAATTCAGAGGGGGTTGGGAAAAGACGATTCAATCATCCCGTATCAATAAATTTCAACACTATGGTACCATTAGTAGCATTTTCGGTAAACTAATTATCACAAAAATCATTAGCTCTCATTATTACTTAGAGTGTTATTTCCACTAGTAGTAATAACAAAATTATCATTTATATACTTTTCGGAGGAGTCCGTCGTAATTAGCAAGTTGAGTACCTACTGGGACAAACACTTTAGATGTAAAGACCGTCAGAATGTAAATTACAACGTTATTACCTCATTCAGGAACTAGTACCGAGCTAACTGGCCATATTAATAATAAAGTTTTGTGTTGGAGTGACATAAAATATTAGGTATGCGCAGTTGGACCGATTTGTTGAGGTGTCAACTTGGCTAGAATCATTGATTGGGAACATAAATCAGGTAAAGATCGTTAATAAAATGTTCTTATAAATACCTATACGGCAAAAGTACGTATATAAAGAGACTTACCCATGGAATATTTATGTCACAGTATAATTTCAGAGCTGAATTGTAATATGTAGTAATGTTCCAAGTTTGTGTATTATGCTCCGAAAAATATTTGGTTGCTGATCCAAACTCTATACTTTCTAGGGGCTCTAACCCAAACGAATAGAAACTGATAATTTCGGACTGTTCCTTTGCTACCACCAAACGATAGATAAAAAAGATAATTGATGTGAACTTCATATTCAGGAACAATCAACTACAGGAACAAAAACAATGTATTAATGTAAGAAATAAATTTTCATAACGGCGAGACTTAAAACTATCATTAAACTGTTCAAGGCTATTGTTACCTACCCAAAGTAAAGTACAAAGACCATTTGAACTAGACGGCACCCGAAGAACTTCCCTCATCCATTCAGAGCAGATTAAAATGAACAGGAGCATCATCAATACCAATGTTTATATAGCAACCAACAAGGAACGAACAACATAAACGAAAGAACATTAATTCTTGGATGAAAGTTTCACACAATATCAGATAGGAATCCTTTGTTCTTTCGTAATCGGATTGTTATAATGGCCATAAAACTACACAAAAAAAGATGGCTATAAAAGAGTAATAGATAGCAACTTCTCTCATATAAACTTCTTGAACTAATGTTATTAGGTAGGTACTACAGTTGTACGACTCTTAGTTTATGAACGTGGGCTGATCCAAGTAATGTTCGTAAAAATCCTGTCTTGTAGTACCGGTTGGTGGCCTGATTGGGATGTTGCAGGACATGCGGGGGCCTCCCTCTTGACCCACAACAGACCAGTGAAGAGGCTATAATCAATAGGCCAGTGGAGGTAGCATAGGCCTCCATGTCGGAAACTACACCACTGTACACTACACAAACAAAATACACACCAAAATAAAAAATGTAATTCATATGATAATGTCCAAAACGAATACAGCGGGTACTAAAAGTGCCACCCGCAACACCCCCGGGGCTCCCACCCCAGTTCTGGAGATTTCCTCTTCACCTCCCTCATCCCTCCCATCCAACCCAGTGCCTTCCCTCGTGGAGGTACCCAAGAATGGTGAGCTACAACTCACCATGGATACAGAGACTGTGGTCTCTGTCAATAAAGACATCAAAGTGTCTCCCTCTGTGGAGCCACTCATGAATAAAGAGGACATCCTCACCTTGGAGGCTGGGCCACCAAGCCCTGTTGTTGCTACCTCTCCTCTGAGAGGAGAAAAAATCAGTGAACTTAGTTCACAAAATAAAGGCCATCAAAATGTTCTGAAGGTTACAAATAACCTCTTTCCCCGTTTTTGTACGGTCAAGATCAAGGGGGATGGTTTTAAAACCTTCAGCCCCCTGAAAATCGGAAATGCGGTGGTGTGCCTGATTGGCAAACAAACAGAAATGAAGATCATTTCCAACTGTAAGGTCCACGTTAAAGTGGCCTCTGAGGAACATTAGGCTTACGCTAGAACATTCAAAAATTTTGCTGAAAAATGTAGGTACTGAAATTTCATTAAAATGTGCTAAAATATCTATGAAAACTTCAAAAAAGTTAAAAATCCAAGATCTCTTTTGTAATAGCAGATTATTATTTAGAACGAGTTATTTGCCATAAAATTGTTGGTTAATAATTTATTTTCACTCAAAGTCCTCAATTTTCAAAACAATTAACATATGAGGGTTGTCCAGAAAAAAGTTCCGTTTTTTTTTTAAATCAAGTTTTTATTGAAAAAAATTGAAACTTACAGGTATTGTAGTTGAACATATGTACTATTTTTCCACGTAATCCCCGGCGACGTCAATACATTTGGTATATCGTGAAATGAGCTTCGAAATTCCTTCCTCATAAAAGCTTGCCGCTACCTCCTTGGTCCACTTCGTGACAGCTTCTTTCACTTCCTCGTCACTTGTGAAACGTTCTCCCGCCAATTCCGCCTTCATTTTGGTAAACAGGTGATAGTCTGAAGGGGCCAAGTCGGGACTGTAAGGTGGATGGGTCAGAACATCCCAACCAAACTCATCCAAAAGTTGCGCTGTGGAATGAGCAACGTGAGGCTGAGCGTTGATGTGGAGAAGGTCAAGTTTTTTCGAGACGATCTCATGGATGAGGGATCATGAGATGTCTGGGAAACTCAGGTGGAGTTCATCCAGGGTTGAACGACGATCTTTGCGAACTGCATTGTCGATTTCTGCGACAATTTCGTCCGTCACAACTGAGGGTCTGCCTCTCCCACTTTCATCCTCAAGTGAATGTCTTCCCGCCTTAAATTCACGTACCCATCTCCTCACCATTGACTCACTCATTACACCTTCTCCATAAACAGAAATGAGCTGTTCGTGAATTTGAACTGATTTGAAACCCTGTGCATAAAGAAATTGAATCTCTCCACGCACAACAACTCGAGAGGGAACGGGGATCGAGGTGGCGGGACGTGACGTGGAGGGCTCCATTTCAACTACCTGCCCTGACGTTGGTAACTGACCGACTGAGGTCACCCACCTCTCCTCTTTCGAGCGGTGTTACCAGATTTGGCAAAAGCCACTCCTACCACCCTACAGATCAAAACGGAACTTATTTTCTGGACAACCCTCGTAATATAGTACGATAAATAATTTACGAAAATTCGCTCATACGATCATGCCTGAAACTTTTTTTATTCAATGTTTGCTACTTTAAAAAGAAAACGATTAGGTTATATTCGATAATCATAAGAAACGCTTGCTTACAAGTCTGCAACACATTGGGACATTTTATGTCTTTAGTTGCAGACTCGTATGCAAGCTCTAAGAGGCACTAATCTGATCCGGACTCTGGGCATCATCAAGTAAATGTCCTAAAGAGGCTACATACGAAATTACAGCTTCCTAGAGTGTAAACCATAGAAATTAGCTTTAAGAGCCACTCATCTGATCCAGACCCTGGACATCGTCAATTACATGTTCTAAAGAGACTAAATACGAAATTACAGTTTCCTAGAGTGTAAAGATAGAAATCACGTATTAAAATTATTTAACTACCTCTTCACAAATTAAACCGTTCTCGCAATATTCGGTTCACCTGCTATGAATCAAATCATCGAAACACCAATATCATATTCACAATATCAATTATTGAGAATGATCACCTGTGTGTAAACAATTATTCATATAAACATGCTCATAACTCAGCTTGTTGGCCACGCACTTCGCAGTAGTTAACATAATATGGTTGGATAGATCGAGAGCTTTCGAACGAATGGTCAACGAATTTTGTGGGATGAAAAACGACGAAGTACCATTTCCCTATCAACGACTCGGTTGTGCAGCATCATCTTAAGGTGTGTGAACCCCAAATTTCTGAATGTTGTGGTTAATCTATCATCACATATTGGAAAAATATAAAGGAATATTTCAGAAACCATTTTCTTTTAGATTTTAGACCATTTTTGTCGATCTTAGTGATTTTTAAAGCTCATTTGATAAATTTATTATATTCAGAAAGTGTTGTCCAAATAACTCACCTTTTTTTGGAATTCTTCGTGTTTTTTCCGAAACTATAGATTTGTTATCACAATTATAAAGAGTGATATCGTATGGAGTAACACATACACAAACGTTAAAAAACTTAAATATTCAAGTGATCTTGACTTCAAATTCCTGTACCTACAAGTTACCTTTCTCAATCACTTCCTGTTCGTGCCCCCTCCCCCCCCCCCTCTTTTTTGGGGTTCTGTTTGAAGGGTGGGAATAACCAACAATTTATCTATAAATAAAGAGAATTTAGGTACCTTTCGTCTTAAACGAACCACTAGTTTTCACGCTTTCCTATAAGGAAGATAATGTACGCTTTCCTATAAAGAAAGATAATGTACCTACGAAATACACACTATATTGGCTGCCATACAAACATGTGTGGCAATTAGCTAGTAGAACAGTCACTGTAAGCATCATGGCTTTGTTGGGGGCTAGCTGATGTGGCTCCCTGTTGATAGGCGGGTATGGTGTATCCAAAATATTTGAAATCGGATAAGCCGGGTATAGAATACAATGTTTGTAGAGGTGTAGCGCAAAACCTGCTGACCTGTTCCTCTACATCAGACCTTGTCCAGAATCCTGAAACACCAATAATTATTAAGTGGGTTTGATTTTCCAAATCAAAAATTTGTTAGAAGACCTTTACATGTCCTTGAACATGAAAAATAGAAAAATATCTCTCAAATTTCTAAACCAAATTGGGGGACTGAAGACTGGGGGTTTGAAGACTCATATAAGTCCACAGTCTTTAGCAAGCACTGAGGTTTATTATGTAAATTTATTCTCTAAAGCTTTACTTCTTGTTTACTTAGTATAGTTGATCTATAAATTTGCCTCAACGATCTAAAGATGCAGCATTGAAAGCTGAACATCGTACTCGCAATTGAATTACTAATACATCATACAGTCTTGTAGCATGACCATATATGAGCGAATTCACTTTGTTTTCGTAAAAATTCTTTGTTATATCATTTAAAATTTGAACACTGTGTGCTCAGAAATAGTCAAATATCACACTTTATGGCAACAAATCTTTTTCTAAATAATATTCCACATAGGTACTTACTAGCAGAGTAACTTACTTTTTTCAATCAAATTTTTTCTCTTGTACCGGAATATACTCGATTCTCGAGAATCGAGTATATTCCGGTACATTTCATGGGAAAAGTTATTCCGAATGCTAATGAAGCCAAATACCTAGGCATGACACTGGACGCCAAACTTAGATGGAAAGCCCATGTCAAGAAAAAGAAGGAAGAACTCCTTCTAAAATTCAGAAAAATGCATTGGCTAATGGGGAGACGGTCGAAGTTGTCAATCCAGAACAAGCTAACATTGTATAACCAAGTCCTTAAACCAGTCTGGACTTATGGAGCTCAGCTTTGGGGCTGTACGGCTCAATCAAATCGAGACATCATCAAAAAATTCCAGAACAATGTGCTAAGAACGGTGGTCAATGCACCATGGTACTTTCGAAACGAACGTCTCCATCATGAGCTTCGGATCGAAACAATAAACGATGCTATAAAGCGACAAGCTGTGAGACACCTACAGCGGTTAAGATGTCACATCAACGAGGAAGCTGTCCAACTCCTTGATACAAGTGATATCATCAGAAGATTGAAGCGTACCAAACCACTCGACCTTGCTTACTTGTGAAGCAGTGAAGTGAAACATCCACCATAATCAACAAAACTCAGTGATGTATCTTAGTTTTGAATTAAAGTCCATATTTTCAAAATAATATTGTTAATAAGTAATACTTGGTGCAATAAAGAATATTGAAAAAAAAAAAAAAATCATATTTTTTGAATTTTTGTGTGTAGTTTTTATTAATATGTAATAAAATAAATATTTATGCATATTTAAATTTTCATTATTTATTACAAAGCAGTAAGTACATTTTTCAGCTCAATTCGGTGAACAAAATCTGATCTATTCCAAAAATTGATGAACTTTTTCTAAGTGATATATCCCGCTGAAAACAGAAATTTAATGATTTTTACCTTTTCAGCCTTTTAGTGTTTTTTTAGTCCTGTTTTTAAACTTTGGCAAATTTATCGTGCTTAAAAAGTGGTGTCTAAGAAACTATCCATTCTTTTGGAAAGCTCGATTTTATGGTGAAAGAACTGCTTTTAGAAAATTTTCATGGACAATGAAGCTATTGCTCAAGAAATTATTAAGTACCTACTAATTTTCACTTTCGTGAGTTACTAATTTTTTTGTCACCAAAATCATATTTTCCACTCGCATTTTTATAAGACCATTCTTAACAACTTTCGTTACGTGTCTTTCTATCTGTGTGTCTGTCGCATTTCCACAAGTCCATATGACAAGCTTAATTTCCATAATTTTCAACTGATTTTGGTGACATTTTTAGGGAATATGCAGGTTAAGGTGTACTTATAGGGTCTCCTATCAGTTTCAGTGATCCCAAAACAGTACTTAATCAGTACTTCACTCTGCGCATGCGTAAACGTAAATTCCATCAACCATAGTTTTCTTACTCCCTAGTCGTCTGATATCGCTCAAATCTGGAGGATTTGGAGGAAAAATCTTTACTCTGGCCAGGACTATTGAATTCCGCCCTACATAAATACCAAACTCTTTCAGAACTACTTGTCCGAACAAACTTACAGAGTATCAGAACACTTGAACAGAGAAGAAAGCCAACGCTAAAATGGTCGGCAAGCATGGATACTATAAGCGCTAGCATCCATTGACTATTAGCGCACTTTTCCGGCCCTGTGAACTAAAATCCACCCTTCCCGTGATCTCGGTTACTCTGCCACCCCCATCATCATACTTCTACCCCTCACCCTTCGGTCATAATCATAAATTCCTCCTCCCGTTTCCCCAATAAAATTTGAAAGTGAAACCTCATTCCTAGTTATTCCACTGCAAAAGACAAGTAGGCACTCCGATTCCACTGCATCAAACAGTAGAATAATAAGGAATGCAAGTTTTTTCAAATTATTAGGGGAATCGGAATTATTGAAGTTTCAAGATAGGTAAATAAATGCATTATGTTACGAAATTACAGTAAGGTAATAGAATAAATGAAAATCGGTTGAAAATGATTTGTTTTCGATTTTAAAAATACATTCCTAGAAATAATCATTTAAAAGAGAATGATTACATGGAAGTTACAAGTGGAATAAATAGGTAAATTATACAGAGAAACATTTACTATAGATGAGTTTCCACAGTTTTGTTCTCAGGTAAAAAAATTAATCACTATAATATAAAGAAGATAAGTATCAAAGTGCTGATGAGGTAGACCTGTAAAGAAAAAAAAGTTGTATTATGTGAATGATAAATATTACAATATCAAGGATCAAAATAAGGGAACGAAGTGTCGCATGTCAGTGAGCCACTCTCAAATCGTTGAACAATTATAATAAAATAAACCACAGCATTTTCCAGCCACTTACTTTCAAGGTGTTTTAATACCTACCCATGAAAGTACACAAGGCACTTTAAAAATACAGAACGGGATACCTCTGCTGTAGTTAGGTTTTTGTTCAGATAGGAATTTGTGCATTGAAACAAATGGAATTGCACATTGGCAAATTTATAGAATACGTTTACTAATACGTAAACAATAAATAGTAGATAAGGGCGGAACAGCTCTAGAAAGTGCTAAATACGGGAACATGAACCTACCCTACAGTTTGTGAATGAATTTTATGCAATATTTTCAACAGAGACAAACTGTGCGAGCTGCTTGTCTTTGGAATATCTAACCATATATATGACGATTTACACACTTATTTAGGCCACAATTCTCGTCCGATTTTCGTGATTCTTTTTTTGCTCAACAATGAATTTGGTCTAGTTTTGGATCTTATAACAGGAATTTCAAATTTGATTATGAAAAAGGGTGAATAGAGGGGGTAACAGTAAAATATCATGATGTTTCAACTAATATCGTCAGATGTTTGTGATTCTTTTTTGTTCAACTAAAGCTTCGTTCTCAGTGCGCGTTCTGGGAGTTCGGAACGGTTCTGGGCAAGCGCAGTAGAGTTTTGTCGTTCGCAGTGCCAGAACGCCCAGTTCCGGAACGCCAAGAACGCCGAGTTCTGCGTTCGCAGTGTCTTCGGAACCCAGTTCCGAACGGTTCTGACAGTTCCCGTTTTTTTTCGGAACTGTGAGAACTCGAACGCAAGGACGTAGTTAACGCATGCGCACTTCACTATTTTTCGGATCTCGTGGAATAAACAACTTTCGTCTTCATCGACTTTATTCATTAAACAACCTTATATCGTTTTATTTCGCTCGTTTTATTTTGTTTCATCGATCATAACAATTTCAGCTTCATTCTCTTTCTTTCATTTCATTCTCTTTCAGTCTCTATACGTTACCAAACTATTCTATAATTCAAAATGTCAACTAGCTCGTCAAGTACAGATACCGATAATTTCGACGATGGTGTTCCGTGGTTTGTAGACGATGAGGACGAGATCGAAGTTATAGTTGGATCTCGTCTACATCCAAGAAACTCAAATTTTTTTGAGAAAATCGTGCCAAGGTTTGACGACGAAGAGTTCGTTTACCACTTTAGAATAAGCCGTGGGCTCGCGGAAGAGTTAGCCCACCGTTTTCAGACCAGCACTCTCTACCATCACCACTTCGGTCCTTATGGCAAGGTATGTCAAAAAAAAGTTCCAGTCATGCAGCATGATCGTACGAGCGAATCTCGTAAATTATCTTAGTACCTATATTACGTTAGGTACCTACATAGTTTTGAAATTAGAACACTTTGAAATCGTAATAACCAACATTATGGCAACAAAATTCGTTCTAAATAATAATCTGCGACTCAAAAAAGATTTGGGAATTTTAGCTTTTTTGGGGAGCTTTTATCGATTTTCAGCAAATAATAATGAAATGTAAGTAGTAAAGGGATTTTTATCTCAATCCTAAGGATAGTTTTCTTCTGGAATGACACATGCGTGTATACATATATGAAAACGCGTTAAACACTAGGATTCGTTTCAGAATGTCTCAAAACGGATTTCAATGAAGAAAATTTTCAAACATTTTTGGACCCATTGCAATAGGTTAATTTTTTACGATAATTCGCTAAAATATGTACCTACTTGAAGGTAACACGAGTTGAGTGAGGTTACAAACAACACAGGTTATTCCACTTCCAAGTTCTGAAATCGTTCGCAGTGCAGAACGCGGTTCCACAAGTTCCGGAACTCCCCGGGACTCCCCGTCCCAGTTCTCATGAGTTCGAGAACTGTTAGAACGCGCACTGAGAACGAAGCTTAAGAATTTTGTCTAGTTTTGGAAGGTGAATTAGGAGTTTCAAATTTCATTATGGAAGAGTTAGATTGAAGGAGGTAATAGTAATAAATCATGATGTTTTAACTATTCAAGTCAGATTTTCGAGATCATTTTTTAAATTCGATTATACATTCGGTCTAGGTTATAAAAATATGTCAGGAGCTTCAAATTTCATAGGTACTGGAAGTTTTATTATTTCAATTTGCTGTCGGTGGAGGGAGTTAATTGAGGGGGGGGGGGGGGGTTTCTCATGATATATTTGTTTTTTCTCTTATTTTAACTCTCACCAAATATATATAGAATCCATTCATAGGGACGTCCGTGTAATGCATGCATTTATTACCAATATGATTTCATGTAGTTTTGCGTAATGGCGATATTGTACTTTTCATACCGTACTTATAATAGGGCATAAATTAGTTAGGTATTTTAAAGTGAACGATCCTTCCATTATTCAAAAGCAATTATCTCAGAACCATTCTTCCAAAGTAACAGAAGAATCGCTCTGCATTTCAATATTGAGACAATATCTTGTACATAAGACACATTTTTACAAACACCATGGGTTCACCTGGATGGGGCAAGGAGTATGATCAGAGGAGCTGAACAATTGAATAAGTAAATGAATAACTACATCATGGCACTTTCTATGTTATTATATTATTTTCATTTTACATACAATTCTGTCAATACAATACAATACAATATACAATAGTACAATACAATGTCAATACAAAAAACAATTTGATACAATTCTCTCAATTTCTTGTTTAAAGGAAATCTGTGGAAAAAACAAAACAAAGTTTACATTAATTTGAAACTTTGTAGCTCATGCATATTGATAAGTTAGTAAAAAGAAAATTATTACCAACTACAATAGGTACTGCGTTACCACATCAAGAGGCCTACAACAGACCAAAATAATCTTTAGGAAATCGTGAAAATCTATACTTACTTGTGAAATGAAAGTGTGCAGTCTTCAGTTTTGCGATTTATGCAGTTAAATGCCGCACACATTTTAACCATTGTGCATTATCAAAGAAATTTCATGAGTAGATAAACTATAATAATACAATCTTCATTGCACATAAATAAACGATGTTGCCCCCAATATGGCCGACTACAGACCGTTCAATTTGCAACGCGACACTAGCGCTACGAGTGGGTCTAGTTTACTATTACAATGTCTTTGCTGCGAACGGACCACTATGGATGCTATACAGTCATAGATTTCCTCAAGCTCAAATGGATACTGCGAACGCCCCAAACGCGTTCCCAACCATTTCTTACAGGTTTGATGGTCACTGCGAACAAACCTTATTTTGGGAAAACAAATTTGGGAATACTTGATTTGAATACTTGTTAGATAATTTTCTCTCAACTTTAATCCAAATCCATATTTGAATTTTCACAATAAATGAATTTCAATTTCGTGCTCCATTAATATGTTAGACGTATTCTTTGAAATATATGGATGCTTTATTACTGGATTTTAGTATCCATGTCGCATAAAAATGTGTTAAAATGTTGGACAGAGCTGATGACAAGTAAAATGAGAGACTCACTCCTTTCCTTGCATCCGCTAGTGCTGCTATCTAAGATCTCCGGCCCTAACTTCGTCGGAGCTCGACCAATCAAAACGCTTCTCGAGTTCTCCGGCCCAGCTTTCGTTTACAGGTTTCCCGCTAGATGGAATAAAGTGCTTATGGATGTTGAACGCCCCTGTCGGATATCACTGGTCTCCGCCTCGACGCTGACGACCTCGATGTAGGTTGAGAAAGAGTGGGGGGGAATCCAGGGTGACGTCATCGCCACGCTCCACTCCCGACCTCCCGCGGTCGCCAAGGCAAAACAACACACAGTCGTGCAGTCGAAAAATGGGTGTAGTAGTAAGCTTCGAGGTGAACCGTCCGTCGTCCTAAGCCCTAATTTCCGTGGTTATTTCCCAACCGGGCGTCATTTTTTCTTTTGAGTTTTTGATTTTAACATTAATTTCCCTCGCTTTCCACGGTTGCGCGTGTGATGTGGTGTTGTGCGCGCTGATTTGGTGAATACGCTTGTGAGAAGGGACCAAACCCGCCCCGGGAAGTGCCGCGTTTCAACACAATGTTCCGCTGCATTCCGATCTTCAAGGGATGTAATCGACAGGTTGAATATGTGGACAAGAGGCATTGCTCATTGCCCAATGTTCCGGAGGACATATTACGGTATTCCAGGAGTCTCGAGGAACTCCTACTTGACGCCAACCACATTAGGGACCTCCCAAAAGTAAGTTTGGAATCCTTTCCGTTCAATTCTGATGGGTAGCTTACGTTATTTCACAACGTCGTTCCTCTTTCTCTTCGACGGATCAGGAAGTTTTCTCCGTTCCATCCACACTTTGTAGGTTAGGTTACTCATTAGCTTCACTGTATAGTTTAGAGGGTATTTGGCATTCATGGATCGGTCATTACCCTCATACATGAACATTCATCACCTTCCAGTATATAACGTATATAAATACTTACAATCTACCTGGCATGGTTTACACACATCAGGTTCCAATATCTCGTCACTCAAGTAGACAACTGGTATAAACTGAACTAGAGTTAGGTACATTGTGTATCCTACCTAAGTTTACAAATAAATCGATTTTTGTTTTGCTTAAAAACTACCTCCCTTCATGATTCGTTTGTTTTTGTTACCGTAGTAAAATAACTAAGAACCTGAGAACTTCCAGTCAAGCCTGTGAAAAATGTCCAGTGGAGTTTTTGTGTAATCGTAACTAAATTTTACGTAGGTAGGTTCCTTTGTAGGTAAACTATGCCCTGCTTATTATCATTCTTTGTTCTTTGGTAGGCCCTAGAAGTTGATCCTTTACAGTACTATGATGTGTGTGGTTAGATGGGTTTTCTTCTTCTAATTCGTTGTCGTGTTACAGTCTTCATTTTCCAATCAGTAGTGAAGCATAAATCTCAAATTCTCCTATTTGCTGGACAAATTTTGTTGAGTGTGGTCTCCTGAATCTCCACAATCAGATTTTCCATTTTGAAATGAGGATAATCAACGCTCATTCCTCTTGAGGTTATCTTTTTAGTAAATACAGACGTACCTAGGTAGGTAGGCACGATGGTACGTGTATTAAATACTTAATACTATCAAATTGAATACTAGTAGAATATTTTTTTTCTACTCTTTAGGTGTTACAGTATTTACCATAAAATAAGCCGTTGAAACGCTGGCAACCTGGACTTTTCCTGCGATTCAGTCAAAATTATGATAAATTTGCGTAGGACGGAATGGCTGGACCCTCAAATTCCGCAACGGTAGAGAGAAGTGCGACAGTAGTGCATTATATGCAACTGCCAGGAATCTCTTTCCTAGGTTGTTCGAGGTATATATATACCCAATTGCGGTTATACATTCAAGTAACAAGGTTGCGGTTTTAGGAGAGTGTTTAGTAAATGTAACAAGTCAGGATAAGACCAAGCATCGAATCAAATTTATTGTTCTACCCGACAATTTTCAAACGATTCTGGGACTACCAACTTGTGAAGACCTAGGATTTATAAAAAGGGTCAATACTACAGAAATGGAATCATTTGATAATCGCTTTTCCAACGGTATTGGCTGTTTGAATAATTTCCAATATGACATAGATTTAGTGCCAGAACTTAAATCTAAAATATGCCCAGCTAGAAGAGTATACCATTGTTTATAAGAGACGAAGTTAAAAAAGAGCTAGATAGTATGGTAGAAATAGGAATAATAAAACCCGTACAAGTTCCGACGCTGGTTGTTTCCCCCCCATGATCGTGGTGAGGCAAAAAGATAAAATACGCATTTGCCTAGATCCCACAGACCTCAATAAAAATATTCCTAGAAGACATTAACCGTTAACAACATTTTTGAACAAATAGAATCCAGATTCCGAAATTCATCGTGGTTCACTCTATTGGACTGTAGGCGGGGGTTTTGGCAATTATACAAGTCACTGAAAGGACATCAAAGTACCTCACCTTCTCCACTCTATGGGGTATAGGTACGGTGACCATATTTATCTTAAGCAAAATCGGGACGGATAGAACTATCAAGGGGGTCTGAGGTGTATAGAATACCCTCCATGGGGAGGAGGGTCCGGGGGTCCACCCCCGTAAAAGTTTGAATTTTTTACCCTTTAAAAGTTTGTTTTTAAGCCTATTTCATCCATTCAAACATTGGTTTATTAGGAGCTTCGTATCAAACTAAAAATATGTAATATTCATTAAAGAATGTGGCACTAAGAATTACATGACAAAATAATTTCAAGAAGTTTATTACATACACAGAAAGAATATATGTACCTTTTGCACGAACAAACTGAACTTCACGAACAACAGGTAAGTTTTTATAGTCAAATAAACAAACATTAATTTTCCAAAAAATTAGAAAATAAAAGTTAAAAGAGCAGTCTGTTTACATCATTGTTCTTGTTTTATTTTTTCACTAGGGCCCCCCGGTACTCTTTTTACTCCAGTCGTACTTCTGCGTTGAGGAAAGTGCTCTCAGCAAGGAGCCGTCTTTTCTTATTTTGTTGTACATTTCAACACACGACAAAGAACTGTTCATTTGGACTATTAATAATGCTTTAACACAGTCTAGTGCCATTGAAGATTTTTCTGCGGTCCAAAAGTTATTTATCAAAGAGAAAGCTCGCTCGACTGAAGCATTTGTTCCTGGTAAAGAAAGTGCAAATTCTACCAGAGTTTTGAGATTAGGATTAGTGTGCGGTGTAAAGAAATTCCAAGGTACTAATCATTCATTTTAAAATAAAGCTAATAACTTTTCATGATGATTTGGTTTGAAAAAATCTTTATTGGTGAAAATCGGGACATTTCTTTCCCTATTCGGGATCCCGGGACACAGGCTTTAAAATCGGGACGTATGGTCACCGTAGGTATAGGTACTCTTATCTACGCCTACCGTTCGGGATTGTTTCCGCCCCGTAGCTATGTTCCAGTCTGTGATGTCCAGTTCAGTTGAAGATATTGATGGGGTGGAATGTTCAATGGACGACATTCTCGTCCATGGGGGCAGTAGAGATCTTGCAGCAAAAACGATTGAAGGATTAAAGTTATGCAACGTTTAGATCAAGCTGGGTTGAAACTCAACAAAGCAAAATCAATTTTTGAAAAACAAGAACTCAAATTTTTAGGCCACATAATAACAAAAAATGGAACTTTACCCGATCAGGAGAAAATAGACGCAATAAATAGGTTGAAAGCACCTTCAAATGTTACAGAATTGCAAAAATTAATAGGTATGGTAACATACCTAGGAAAATGTATTGTAAGTACCAAATCTTGCAGAAATCACTGATCCACTTAGAAAATTATTGTGTAAATCAAATGAGTGGGTTTGGGATCATAACCAAGAATCAGCATTTCTAAAGTTAAAAACCACTTTACAGAGCCCACCATTGTTGAGGTTTTTCAACCCAAACCTACCAATAGTGCTTCCAGTAAATGCCAGCTCATCGGTTACTGCAACAAGGACAACAGGTAGCTTATCCCACGAGATCATTGACATTCACTCAGATAAATTGGTGCCAGTTGTATATATGCGATCTCAGTTCGACCTGCGATCGACGCGACACGTCTGGACTCAGTATGCGATCTCACTTGGAAAATCGATAACTTGCTTAACGAAAAGGGGTAATCTTACTTTTCGGTGCTAGTTCGGTGTGCGCTCTACCGTTGCGTTTCTGGTTCGGGGTGCGCTCTATGGCCCCGCTTCAAGTTCGGTGTGCGTTCTACGTATGGATTGTGGTTTGGTGTGCGCTCTAACCCCACAGTTTCAATGTAAATGACAAAAAATCATTACAAGTGATCTTACCTTATGCGCAAATGCTTCTGATGTCTTCCAACAGGGCTACGAAGAGGTCAGGACTGTCTGCACGATACAGTTTCCAGCAGTAATGGTCAAGGTGTGACTGCAAATGGTGCTGAGGAACCCCTCTAATTTTTTTAAATAATTTAACTTTCGCGTCTAACCACGACCTCTCTATGCTTTGGCTGTGAGCCCCAGTAGCTGGATCCACGTATGCTTGCTGGTGGTTTACGGTCTTGTGCACAAACCCGCGACTGCTTAGGCACCTGTATGCAGGCCATTCATCTGAATGTATTTCCGACCCTGCTTCACATTCGCGCTCAATTGTTGGAAGGAGAGTGGCCTTGTCGCGCCGGGCAACATAAAAATAACGGCAGTCGCGTCCTTTTTTCATTCCAAATACCCACGATCCATCCACTCGTGCACCATGATTACGATTGTTAACAACGTTACGATTACGATCGTTAACATCCGAATCTTCCGATGATGGAGCAGTCATATGAAAAGATTGCATTGTCAACTTTGACTTTTGCACACATGGATCGCAGGCTGGCGTGAGCCAGAGCGCTTCAGGACCCTGAGATCGCAGCCGGTTCATAGAGCGCACACCGAACTAGCACCTACTTTTCTCTCCAAAAATGAAGATCGCCGTAGAGATTAGAGAATATCGTGACGGGTGCAGCGAGCGTCACCACTCTTCGATCAACTGTCTGTCCAACATGCCTCCGGCTCCATTTACTGTTATACCATAACACGCTTTTACGTGCCTCCACAAGGATTCTATGGTGTGAGTGTCAGCTCCAGTAAGTGAGTCGATAAAATCTTCTGAGTGATTTACTGTCTTGTGGGTATACCTCGGTGCTAAGGATACTGTCGGCCCTTCCACTTGTCCGAATAAATCACAGATCCAACTTTGACCCCGTTTTCGATGATTGGCAGCAGCGTCCATCTGTCCCTTTTCTCTACAATGAAAAACCGACGCTCTAAAATGTCTGCCTACTTGCAACACCTCTTGTGCCATAATTCCGTTGAGTATCATACATGTCATCGTCATGGAGTGTGTCTGAATTGGATGTGGCATGCTTCTTCGTATATAATTCGTGGAGGAGCATTTCACTGAATGACTGGACACAGGATACTGACTAGACACTTACTGGCCATATGAAAAGAGGAGGAACCGAGATTTAAGGAAGGTGTGATAGGCCGAAGTTTGGCGTTTTGTGATGAGATCGCATCCAGATCTTTGAGATCGCATATTGGAGGTTGAAAGTGCGCTGAGATCGCATATACGTCTCGTACCGATAAATTATAGTCAATTAGAAAAAGAAACATTAGCTATCTTCATAGCATGTAAAAAATTCCAAGACTACATTTGGTGATGTAAGAAAGAATCTAACAATTGAATCAGACCATAAGCCGCTCGAATCTACCTATATTTAAAAAAAAACCTTCAAGGTGCACCACCACGTCTAAAACAGATGATGCTAGAAATAATGCCCTACAGCCCCTAAATAATATGTAAAAAAGGGTCACAGCTATTTGTAGCACACATTAACTAGGGACTGCTCACATGAAACCAATGAATGAGACTATTAGGTACAAAAATCGCAAATGCGATAGATGCTTTCAACTTGTTCATTATTCTCGTGCACTCGTACTTATTCTACCTAGTAATGAACAAGTTGAAAGCATCTATCGCATCTGCCAGTATAATAGTTCGTGATTTAGGAGAAGTAGATAATATGCCGAATTTGATAAAATAATTACTTTTAAATCAATCTCTTTTATATGCATACATTGTGTACACATTAAGGTCGCACCAACGGTCAGGGTTCGATTCTTCCACTAATTTCTGATAAAAAGTGTCTCCAAGCAATTTTTCTTACTCCCTAAAAAAAAACGAGTTTTTTCCATTTTAATTTTTTTTTCTCATGTTTTCGACCTTTAAAACGGCCATAACTCCCTTAATTTTGTGATCGTTGAAAAAAGCAATAAATTTCCTACCTCGCTGATGCCAAATCAAATTTTTTTGCTTGGATTGAACCAAGGATAAATCAGCCAAAAAGTGAAATAGGACAATTTTCGAAAATCTTTGGTTTTTTTCAACCCTCATAGGTCCCAGTAATTAGACACATGAATTTTTGCAGGTAAGCCTAACAAATGCGCCAGAGTCTCAAGGGTTCAATGGTATAATATTTTTTTTATTTTACTTTGTTAATTGAGGAACAAAAGAATGTTTTTATTTCGAAAAACGTGGTCGATTCTATGAAATCGAGGGTTTTGTGAAAAATGACCCTCAAGAAAATTGAGTTAGGGCCGGCGGTTTCCAAGTATTTTTTCACTCTGAATCGAATGGCAACACTTGAAGATCTCCCCAACTCCGTTATAACCGAATTTCACACTTTAACTGATGAGTTTTTAGTTTATTTGTTAAGCTCAATCTTATGTGTTTTTCTAAGGGTAAAATTTGTTAGAGAGTAAAATTTGGTTATAACGAAATTTGAGAGATCAGCGAGTGTTTAATCATTCGATTCAGCATGAAGACATAGCTACCTAGAAACTGAGCCACAACTCTTTCTTAGGGGGTAATTTTTCACGAAAACCCTCGATTTCATAGAATAAACCACGTTTTTCAACATACAAACATACCTTTGTCCCCCAATCAGCAAAGTAAAATAAAACTTCATTATATCGTTGGAATGCTGGACTCTGGACGTGTGTGATTACTAATTACTCTATGAGGGTTGAAAAAACCAAAGATTTTCGAAAATTGTCCTATTTCACTTTTAGACTGATTTATTCCCCGTTCAATCCAAGCGAAAAATTGTGATTTGGTATTAGCGAAGTAGGAAATTTATTGCTCATTTCAACGGTCACCTTAGATTTGATTTTTAGGGCATTTGCAGAATAAAAACGAATGAAATGGTGGGGTGGGTTCTTTCCAGAGCAGCTGAGTGAGGCAATTGCTATGCTCACATTTTGTCATGGTAGGTAATAATGTGTGGTTATGTAGTTAATAACATATGGAGGAGAGACTATTAAATAATTACCTACCTAATTCGAAATAATTGAAGTTTGTATTATCATTTGAGTGAGCTCCGTAGCGAATTTCTTCGCTATTCAACCTATGAAGCTGGAATTTCGTTGGCATGAAACATGATCCGTTTCGTGATCTAATTGCAAATACCGAATTTTGTTATAATTTTGAGCTTCATTTCCACGTATTTTTGAATTATTTAAAAAAATTATGTTGATTTTTAAAATGATTATTTAAATTCAAAACTGAAATTAAATGCCAAAAAATCGTTTTGTCCTGCCGTAGCAATTAACAGGAGTTCAGCTTGATTAAAACTTGAAAAGTCACTCCCGTGATTCACTATATCTTTGATTGGAACTGTGCGGAATGTGGTCGGGGAAAACGCAGCGTTGAAACAATGGTGAAATCGTTCGCTTTACCCACAAGACGTACGATATCCTCCTGGTGGAATTTGTAAACTGGGCTTTCAGAGTGGTCATCGCTGTATCGCTGCGGGATATTATTTCTCACCGTCCGATCTGCTAGTGGAGACCACGATGGAAGTCCGTTTTGAGTGACGGAAAATAACGTAGCTCCTCTTAGAATCTTGCCAAAATAAAATAAACTCTTGTGTAATAGTTTGGAGTATTTTTTCCTTTAATTTTCAAGTATTGGACTACAGGCTACCATTTGTTTTTTAGGACATATCCCTCAGCCTGGCACAAGAAAGTGTTGATAGCCTAAGCAGTCGTGTTAATGATGAAGATGTTATGAGCGCAATATGTAAAAACATATAAAAAACAATCCAAATTTGACTTTCCAAGATCTGGTTAAGTTTTTCCATTTCACCAGTTTGTTGTAGACAGACAAACTGTCAAAAAAATAGGTTTGTAGGTCCAACGTTTAATAAGACAGCTTGCGTATGAGTCTGCAATCACAGGAGACAATTATTGCAAGTACTGGTTACCATATTTGCCTTTGTAGTACGCCTGCCCGGTTACTATCAAATTACTTAATAAAAATCATCAATTTTGATGAACCAGCGAACCATTTTCCCGCGATGGATAATGGCAAAGATCCATAATAGCAATGATCTGATTTAATCGAGAATCGTCAGACTTCTTCTGTGCAATCATCAAGGTCATAAGGCTTCTGTGAATTCAATATTTTAGCCTTTGTATTGTATCGATATAGCTAGAAAGGATGAAGTGGCGTTGGGAGCAATATTTAGAATTATCGCTTAGAATGAAGGAAGTGAAGTCTGGCTTTAGTAGTTACCCCGGTCGGCTTGTATCCCGATTTATACCTATTCCCTGTCACGAAGTTCCTTATCACCTCACGGTTATCTTGAATGGCTAGCTTCGTTACTTCTCGCTCCTAACGGTGAAATGGGTTAGGAACCCTTTCTCCGGTTTCTCAAGGTGCTTTCGTTCCTCCACCACTACGTAGACCTACATAGTGTTTAATAACATCTGTACCGACATAGGATCAGGGGCGTAGCGTGTTCTTTCCAATCTATAGGTATTTGCACATTGCTAGACATGCAGGTCACCCATCGAGCAGTGATCACAAAATACATCTTTTGTATTTTGCTTCCTCATTACAGGAGGTAGGGGGGGGGGGGGTGTTCGTGATTGATGTTGAAAAAATGTTTATCCACCAAAATCAAAATTTCAACTAGCTTTTTGCGTTTCAGAGCTTGCTGATAAATTTTGGTTCCGTATCTGTCTGTCTGTGGTAAATCCCTGTCACGCCCAAAACTATACCAAGTTCCAGTCCGATTCCGATGAAATTTCAAGTTATTATGCGGATTAACTCCTAGACGGTCCCCTATAATTTTCAATACCGTCGAATCAATAGTACACTGTGCGCATGCGTAAACGTGAATTTCTCATCATCTGTTAGTCCGATTTCTTTCAAACACGGCAGGTAATTTGGTATAATGAAATGCCCTATAAATTATATCGCGACTGGTTGAGTAATAACCATTGCGCATGCGCTGAACTAATATAATCGATTAGCACAGACAAAACTCCGAATCTAATGGAAAGATTTTGATGACATTTTCAGGGATTGTGCGGGATAGCCTCTAGGCGGTCCCCTATAACTTTCAATGCCGTCACATTAATGGTAGTCTGCACGCATGCGCAAACGTCAATTTACTATAACGTCGATTTCTTATCTTCCATTGGTCCGATTTCGTTCAAACTCGGGGATTAGATGGGGGTATATGTCACAGGAAAATCCCCTATGAATCATATCGCTATTGGTGAAGTAATAACTATAGCGCATGCGCAAAATTAAAATTAATTGACACAGACAAAACTTCGAGATTAATGGACCGATTTTTATGGCATTTTCAAGGATTTAGGTAAGACGGTTTAGCTCCTTGACGTTCCCTTCTAAATTGCATTGCCGTTGGATTAATAGTAGTCTATGCGCATGCGCAAACATTTATTTCTTATAACGAATCGTACTTTGTTCTTCAGCTAATTCTATGCGTCCATGTTACAATAGGTATGTGAGGAAGCTATACTGCCCACCCAACTTGGCAGACGTTTTAAATAAAATCAGATGAAATTCTATGAATACACTGTCCAACCGCACACTTCTACGATTAGAAGTTTTCTGTTTATGGGTTTTTAAGTTTCACAAAAAGCTAAGTCGTTGTGGGACATTCCCCCTTCTGCCTAGCGTGACGTCACATTTTGTTGAAACTTTGAAAACTCATAAAAAGCAAAATTACTTATCATAGAAAAGTGCAGATGGTGAGGAAACTCTAAGAATGTTTTTTAGTTGCATTTAAACATAACAAACACAAATTTTTCAGACCAATGGGTCTTATTCATTAAATTTTTTGTGGGGAAAAAAAAAAATATATATATATATATATATATATATATATATATATATATATACTCGGCGCTTCGCGCCTCGCCGGGGGGCTTCGCCCTCCTGGACCCCCCTAATCTATACTCGGCGCTTCGCGCCTCGCCGGATCTTTTCTCTTTTGTACTGCGTATAAAACGAGGATAATTTGCTATGCAATTCTTAGCCTGAATCAACTTAGTTTTGGAATGTAGGAGCACGAAAGGAGAGGGAAATTGGTAGCTTGAAATGTGAACATTTATCACATAAATCAAGCGCTTTCCAACGAGTGGCGAACGATTTTTGTGCGATGAAAACTGCGGAAGTTTCATTCCCCTAACAACGGCTGGGTTGTACGTGAAAAACACTGAAATTGTGACACAATCTATAGCAACTACTCAACTACTCGGTTGTACGTAAAAATCATCGTTAATTTCGTTACGGACATTACAAAAAAAAATTATTGGGGGTCGGCCTAAGAATTGCATAGCAATTAATATATATATATATATATATATATATATATATATATATATATATATATATATATATATATATATATATATATATATATATATATATATATATATATATATATATATATATATATTAGACGAGCTTCTTATTTTCAAATAAATTGCGGTCATATGAGCGTGGCCCTCTTGCTGTTTATACACCGCACTCATGAAACCTGTCTGGTCGTAACCAGCAGTGGTCCAATTGTTTTCTCACAATTGAATAAAATACATGGAACTACCACAGAGTTAAGTAGTAACTACATTTTCGACATGGGTCGACTATTAAAAATATCGGGTCTGACGTTATTTTCACAACAGTGTCCATCATATTATCAAGCTCGGCAAATAAGAAACCACCACATTTTTGCTTTTTGCAATTTGTTTCATTTTTAGAGAGAGAAATACATATAGGAATTGCGATATTGTAACCTGAATTATTATGAATGGATGATTGTGATCAGTAAGTTGTGGACTTAATTTCATCTTCGATCTGTGTTAGAATATAAGAACGGAATCTTTGTCCAACCAAAACCTCACTAAAAAGTACCTAACTAAACAACTCGTAAACGAGTTCCACTATCTGCTTTAGAAGCAGATACCATGTTACATGGATATGTCTTTGATTGGGGATTTCATAACGGCTGTCATCGAGAGTTGTAAACAAATCCTTTAACTTTAAACAAATCCCTGGGCCGCATCCCGACTAATTACAACAAAACAACGGTTTACTTATAGAAATGTTGAAAATAACTGTGGAGAGAAGCCGCAACAATGAGTTGTTGTTAACAGTCGACTGTTGTCAAGAGGATGAAAATGTTTCCTATGGAGTGGAGTAAATGATGCTATTGCTTTACGTTAAGAATATTGTAGCCGGCTTATTAAAATTGTTTATAGTCCAATCAACTTAGTTTAGGAATGTAGCCAGGTACGTAAGGAGGGGGAAATTGGTAGCTTGAGATGTGAACATTTATCACATAAATCAAGCGCTTTCCAACGAGTGGCGAACGATTTCTGTGCGATGAAAACTGCGGAAGTTCCATTCCCCAAGCAACGGCTGGGTTGTACGTGAAAAACACTGAAATTGTGACACAAATTTTGCGTGACGGAAATTTTTGGTTGACCCCCCAGAGCAAAGACATATCCATGTCAATACGCACTCTTCCTATTTTTTTAGTAGGTGATCTGCACAGGGTGTTACTATATTATACGGTCTTCTTTTCCATTCAACGCATTCTGCTATGGTAGAATCTTCGCCGTTGCTGCTATTTGAAGGCAAATCTCCAAAGATATCCATTGGAAGGTATAAAAATAAAGACAATCAAACGAGATTCAAATAAGATTTTAGTGAATAAATAAACTTGTTTGAGGTTAGAAAGCTCTAGATATCTCATTAACTTCCAGTTATAATTGTTATCCAGCCGTACAGGGACCAGATAAATTAAAACGCCAGATAGGGTTTAATTAGGGATGGTTAAACACCCCCTCATGTCTTATCTGGTGGATAACGCCATCCCTCAGATAAATCCCCCTTATCCATTGGATAAATGTGATTGATAAACCGGCTCTAAATTATAGGAGTGACGAGAGGACAAGTTTCAGTGAACTAACATTCTCGGAGGAAATGTCTACTTACCAGGTACCAGGTACTTACTAGGTACCCCGAATACGCTACCGGAAGATTTATTTGACATTTTAGTAGTAAACAGAGGAAAATTTACAAACAAACTCAGCTATAATTTGTCTGCTATTCCGGGTGATCCCATTTACTAGAGTCATTTTTCTGCCACTAGATTACGCAATGTTATTTGAAATCGCGATGCAAACTGTGGTGTAGCAGGGTGGCCCCCAACGGGAAAAGTCAGGGAAAACCTGGAATTGTCAGGGAATTTTGTGCGACGGGAAATGTCAGGGAATTTTGCAAAAAACACCAAAATGTCAGGGAATTTTTTCAATCAATACTTTGTGTAATCATTTGCAGTGTTTTTAGGTTTATTTTAACTCCTAAACAGTAAAACTTCAACGGCGTACTTTATCATACTACATAATATTTTATAGATGGGTAATACGAATAAAAAAAATAATTGTCAAGATTCGTGGTACTGTTCAAAGATTATCAACGCTACACACAGATAAATTGTGACAAGGATATGTCTTCGGCTCTCCTGGTTACAACATCACCTACTAGTAAACTATATGTGAGAAAAATCAACAGGTTATTGAACTAGGGAGCAAACCCGACAGAGTAGTGGATTGATCCAGTAAGACTCCCAACAACGAGTTGGTGTACATAAGCTAGGACTTCTCATGTTGGCCTATTGAAATGTGAAGCCATGTGTGATAAATTCATAGCTTTCCAACGATAGATTTTTGTGGGATGGGAAATAAGGCACCGATTGGAAGTAGGTGGAAAAAAGCGAGACATTTATTGCAGTCGGGCGAAAATTTGGAATTACCCACATAGCTAAGAAATATCCTTGTTAAAAACTTTTCCTTTTTTCAACACAAATGATTAAAATTTGAATTTGATCTTCAACAAATCGCTTCAGATCACAAGTTGAGAGACCATAAAATATTAAATGAAAAGTAATGCAGCATTATTAAAGGCGAATTTTCGTAATTTGTCGTATTACATTTAGGTTAAATTGTTTTGAAAATTGAGAACTTTGAGGGCAATGAAGTTGTTAAATATACATTTTATGGCAAAAAACTCATTCTAAATTATGGTCTGCTATTCAAAAAATGATTTCGGGTTTCTAGCTTTTTCTGCAGTTTTTATTTATTTATAGTTACTTTTTTTTTGTTGCACATATTAATGAACTTTCGTGCATGAATTTTTGTATGTTCTAATTTATAGCTGATAAACTTTATTTGAGTAATATTCCGCTAAAAATATAAATTTAACTATTTTTAACAGTTTTTGCCATTTTTGGTGCTTTTTAAGCTCCTTTTTAACGAATTTAACGTACTGAAAATGTGTCGTCCACCGAACTGATTCTTTCTTATGAAATACTTCATTTCACAACACATGGTCGATTTTAAATAATTAGTTGTGATGAAATAACAATTTCATGTGGAAACAAAGCATTTATTCATTACGTAAGTAGATAAAGTGTAGGTACCATAATTATGGTTCAGCAAAAGTTGTTTTTCAAACATCTCCTTCTAAGAGCTTCCAGTTAATTGTTATCATTTTGTGTTATTCTGGTCACTAGTCATAGAATCTAGTGTTTTGATACGATAGTGTTTGAAGAACCTTATGGCCGTTCGGCATTCGTTATGTTTTTGAATTTGAAATACCAAAACTGGGTTTTGAAACTTATTGTAGTTTTTTCCTCATTCTCAGTTTATTTTTTACCTGAATTTACTGTGGAATATTTTATTTACCTTAAGTGTGTAGTGTGTCAAAACCATTCTGTTCGTCTAACTGCGATTTTTTTAAAACTATTTAAGTAAATTCTTTCACAAATTCAATTACTTTAAAAAGTATCTTTTCTCCCATGCTTCACCTTCATTATTACTCCTGGAGTAGGCTGTTTTTTCTTTTTTAAATTGTACGATTTTCATTTTGGAAGCATTAAAGGTGACGCTATATATAAGTTTGATATTTTTTGTCAGGGAAATATGAAGTTCGGTCAGGGAAAAGTCAGGGAAATGTCAGGGAATTTTAAAATTTCCATTTGGGGGCCACCCTGTGTAGATGTCTTAGATGTTATATTGCATGATTGTTACAAAGATGTGACGTTTGCGCTTGCCCAGTGGTTACTATTGATCATGCAGCGATGAAGTTCACATGGTACCAGCAAGGGCATCACCCTCACAGTTCATGAGAATTTCTACGTAATTGAATGCAAACTGTAGATGCAAAGATTGTTAGAAGTATTTGACGTTTGTGCTTGCGCAGTGGTTCCTATTTTTGTAATGCATTGGTAAAATTCACATGGAACTCCAGCTAGGGCTCTGCTCGAACCCTGAGAATTCCTACGAGAATGCAAAGCGTAGAAGGGATGAGTGGTAGAAGGATTTTGCGTGCTGCTTACGAGGTTACGATTCTTCTAGCAAGAAATGATGATAAATATAGAAAAAAAAAAAACACTAAATTATTACTCACAAGTTTATTACCTATTTCAGGATTGGATAGCCCTTCTGCGCAATTCAGTGGGCTACCCTGAATAATCGTTAAGCAACCATCCGACCTTGGAAATTTATTTGCATTGTAATCAAGTCGAATAATATTTAAGAAGTGCATGCATAAATCAAGAATATTTAAGTTATGGATGCGCGGATCCCACCTCTAGGAACGTAGACCACGCAAAGTAAACTCACGAAATAAAACACCTACCTGTGCTAGGACTATTCTATGTGTCCTAGAGACTCCGTTTTAAATTTCACTATCGTAGAACCAGGTAGAACCGCTATATTAGAGAAGAAATTAGCATCAGCTCTCTCAGATATATTTTGGATGGTTTGGCGCGCTGAAATTCTATTCTGTCTGCCCCTGATAGGTTGTGTTTCAAATTTAACACGTTTTACATTAGGAACAGATTAGCAGCTGTTCTAAATTTCCAAGGTTCCGCACGCCGTAATTCTGTTCTGCGTTCCTTAGAAAGACCCCTTACGAAATCTCAGCATTGTTAGTCGATTAGGAAAATGAAATTATCCTCATCAGGAACCGTTCAATTTTTTAGTAACTCGACATTTTTACAGACCTTGCTGCCTTAAGCACGGTTCCCAGGTGATGTGGGGAAAAGCCGAACATTATGGGTTTAGAAGACAAATTTAAAGATCTAATTTAAAAATAACACAGTACTTAATAATAATTTCCATGCATGCTGCTTAATTATTGATATGCATTTTAACTACATTTTCCAATAAATAATATTTTCTCCAATTTGAGTACATAAGTTTTGTTTAAATTTTATGTATTTTTTTTAAAACATGTATCATGTTTTAGCCCTGGGGTCCTAGCAATTTTTGCGCGTCAATTTTGCGAGTCAATTTTGCGAGTCAATTTTTTTCCGCGCACGAAACATATAGTGTTACAGTGATTTCCGCCTACAACCGAGTCGTTGCTAGGGAAATGGTACTTCGTCGTTTTTCATCCCACAAAATTCGTTGACCATTCGTTCGAAAGCTCTCGATTTATCCAACAATATTATGTTAACTACGGCGAAGTGCGTGTCCAACAAACTGAGTTATGAGCATGGTTATATAAATAATTGTTTACACACAGGTGATCATTCTCAATAATTGATATTGTGAACATGATTGCAACCGCTTGTTAATTTCTGATGTTTTCATAGAATTTCGAATCAATATCGAGGAGAAAACATGATACATGGTTGAAATTTTTGGTTCTGGAACAGAAATAAGTTTAACATAAAATTTCAAGCATTTCATTAGGAAAGAAAAGTATCTTTGAAGTATGGGAGAAGGGAATAAAAAAAACTTGTGTTTTCGTCTCCTTGTATCGCTGTCCCAGCCATTTCCAGGGGAAAAAATGAGAGGAATGCGGGAACACGAACAAAAACTTGAACACAAAAATGTAACCTTCTGGCAGTTTTGCGCATACCTTACATAACGTCACACGATCCGCGAGGAAGAGATGCCGCCTATGCATACAGGAAGGAGGGAGGCACTTTGAGAACCTGCTTTGATTTTTTTTTATTACATTTTTGTGCACCGATATTTTCAACCTGTAGGTACATACCTATTTATTCATCCTTATTACGATAATAGTACGAGTAGTTGTATAATCAGTGTACACATGTCATATACAGTCAGAAGATTGAAGCACGTTTAACCTAATAGGTAAATAGAACAAGAAGAAAACAAGGTTAAAATTTCTGCTCGTGTTCTTCCAATTCCAATTCGGTTAGTTATAGTGTCGGTCGCTACCTAATTGAACAATCAACAGCTCTTAATATTTTTGTTTGTTTTATTGACTAATTGAAACGAACAGCCATGAGGTGTAACTAAGAGTAAATTCAGTCATAAATTAGGTAAAATAAGACAATACAAATTAGCGTAGGTATTTCAAGGACTTTAATGAAATGCCTTTCAATAAAAATCATCTAGGCATAGGAACTATTAGATAATAGCTTGATATGAAACATTCGAATCACTGAATACCCGGTAACTTTAAATTTTTCGCACCAAAAATCATGATATCAGGTAAGAAGTACCGGCTTGAGATTATCTCTGACATTTCAAGATTATTAACCTACGTGTCCAAAACTGAAAGAGAGAATGCACCATAACTTATGATAACGGAAGAGATCCAGAGTTTTCCTTCTTTTAAAAAATAATGCCGCAAGAATAGAAATGTTTACGAATTTGGACATTTAGATAGCTTTATAGTGTCTATGGCCAAAAGATAATCTAGGTAGGTCCTCAAGAATTCACAGTTGAGTTTGTTCGATATCAACCTACAAAAACTAGACATTTAAACCTCCCTTTCTGTGAGAACCCGACATTTCGCGTTCAGAGTGACTTAAAGAGTTTTTTTTCTTTTTTTTTTCAACAAGCAACAAAATGTATTATAAATTAGATATGTATTAAAGATTAGGTTTGGGGTCTCCACGGTAAAGTTTTGAAGCCATTTTCTTTCAGCTCAATCCTCCGGTATCGGGAGTGGAGCGCCATTCTCTAGGTTCATTTCACACCCCTCCCTCTTGTTGAAAGTTTCCATGGGTTGAATTTTTCTTCTAGACCCCCCAGTCTCATGGAGATGGCCCGGATGATGGTCGTCTGGAATTTAACTCGTAGCCAGCCTGCAACTTGGGATCGGGGTTTTTCCCATTTATTTGCGAGAACTGAGACCAACTTCTTAACAAAAATGTTGAACTCTCGATGCAGGACTCCCTCACATGAGCTGATCAGGGGTGTGAACGATCCCCGTAGTGTTATTGCACGCACACCGATTTCGGACGGTCGCCTTTATTCTGGCCGTCCGCATTCCAATAGTGAACCATTGGATGGAACTGGACTTGGCACACACGCCGACAGTAAAATAATACCGGTAAAATATCGGGGGGCAGCCGGCCACTGCCACTGCAGACCACCGGTACCGGGAAGACCCGACCCCACAGTGGCGTACATGACTAAATGCACGCTTGCACACTAACCATTGTTTACCGACCGATCTCAGCAGTTCTCACTAGTCGCTACGCATCGGATGCGTAGCATCACTTCTATTCCATTTGAGTGCTCTCGTGATATAGGACTAGTTTTATTAGAAGGAATACAATTTCTCATGTTGGTATTTTGACGTTGGATCTTATTTTTCATCTTCTCATGGAGTTCGTCGAAGGATTCAATTGACATTCTAAAGAAGTTGAAAAACTTAGTACCATCACGCCTCAGTTCTTCAAAAAGAGTATAGAATGTTCCACTGTGTTCCCTTCTTTGATTGATAGGATGAATCCACCACTTGCGCATAATCCTATGGCGCTTAATGTGGCGATACAATAACCACATAGCAATTACACGTTTAAGATTCATTGTTGTTCAAGAATCTCGCGTCACAAACACCAAGCAACTGATTGTTTTGCCGATAAAAATCCGATGTGTTTGCAATCACCTGCTACCGATAAAATATCGGCCGACTTTTTACCGATCGTCCAAAATCGGTGTGTGTGCAACTGACCGTAGGTCTTCGGCTGCACCATCGTACTTCCGGTGCTTCGCTCGGGCGGCTTCGTCAGCGACTGCGGACCACTCACGTGTGGAATAGGAAGGAGCATCGGCGTTGATAACGCGATTGTCGAAAAAGCCGCTCTCAAGATTGGTCTAAAACCAGACTGTCCGGGCCAAAACCGTATAGGCAGCCACGGTGAGGATTTTCTCAAGTAAATCCTTTGAGGTCCCGTGAGGAACCCCACTACTAGCAATACACACGGGGAAGAAGGGACTGTCATAATTCGTGATGACCTGGCATGGCGGCCTGAACAGTTTGCCTCAACCGAAGCCTGTGTACACATAGGGATCTGTTACAACTACAGTTATAACAAGTAGAAGTTATAACAGATCCCTGGGAACACACGGTGAGGATTTCCCGTTCAGGCCAACCGATCTAGCCGGCCCGAGCATGTGGACCAGACTTTTCCTTCAGTCGAGATGTGCTATTCGGGCCACCAGGTCTTTCTGAATTTTTGAAAGGCCAACTGGACAGACTGCCGACCCTTCTCTTCCGTGTGTACATGTTGGGTATGTACTTGGACAATTTTTTTATTCGCAAGTTGTTTTTTTTGTTGTTGCTTAAATCTTAGTAGGTTAAATCTATAGTAGGTGACACCTATGTAGTTTAGGCGCCCCCAAAAACACTCTCCAAATATCACTTCAACATCTCTTTTTTCTTTCATAAATGGTATAAGGGCTTTAGTTTTCCGGCCCGATTTCCAGCGCTTGAATCGGGTATAATACCTCAAAATTGTCATTATTTCTTCTGAGTCTACCTATAGGAAGCGGAAGCTTTGTTTTCACTTTCGGCGGATGAAAACATTTTTGTCTCCAAAATCAAAATTTCTCCTCGTATTTTACGTTTTAGACCATTCTGAACAACTTTCGTTCTGTGCCTTTATATCAAGCTTATTTTCCACAGTTTTCATCCGATTTTGATAGAATTTTCAGGGAATGTGCGGATTAGAGTGTAGATAGTCCCCTATCAGTTTCATTGATCCCGAATAAATACTTCATTCTCCTCATGCGCAATAGTAAATTCCATCAAACGTCTTATCTCGCTCAAATTTGGAGGATAGTTACATGAGGACGATTTGAAATTCCGTATCAATTTCAACTCAATCGTATCAATAGTAGCTCCTGCGCATGCGCAAATTTGAAATTCTTGTAACAAGCTTAATTTTCACAGTTTTTGTACGATTTTGATGAAATTCTTAGGGAGTGTACGAATTTGAATGTAGATAGTCCCTTATCAGTTTCATTGTTTCCAAGTAAATATTTCACTCAGCAAATACGCAAACGTAAACTCCATCAAGCACCATTTTTTCACGCCCTAGTCGTCTGATGTAGCTCAAATTTGAGGGATAGTTGGGAGAAGACGATTCGTGCATTCTATATCAATTCCCATATGATTGTATCATTAGTAGCTGCTGCGGATGCGCCAATGTGTAATATTTGTACCTAGCTCAATTTTCACATTGCACCGTTTCTGATGTGAACTCAACCTCATTTGATTCCTCCTTGGAGGACTTTTTTCCCCATAATTTTCCAATAACAAAGTAATATCTGTTTCTATCTGTTCAATATCTGTGTCATGTTTCATTTAATTTTTTGCATAATATCTACTACACTTACGTTTCATACTCCATCTTAATTTTACCATTTCTGTCAACCGTAGGAACCAGCTATGGAATCATGAGATAATTTGAAACATTTCAATGATTATACATTCATTACTGATACGAGGAAGCTAATTGCAACACCCCACTTGGCAGACATTTTTTTATTGAGCCCATGGAGGCTTATTTTAGGACATCTTGTGAGCATATTTTCATAATTGAAGCCCAAACCCTTATTCCCCAAATAAGTGGGGGGTCTTTTCGAATTATATGTAATATTCAAGGTGTCCTCAAAAACGTTCCCCCCCTCCCCCCTGCTAAAATCGTTATATATATATATATATATATATATATTTTTTTTTTTTTTTTTTCAAACAATATTTTTTTGGTAAGTATCGTTACTAAAAGGATGTTACTAAGAGGATTGATTTAGGATATTTTTGTGTTCTCGAGTTGCGAGCTTGCTTACATAGAATTATATTTCCTCCTACCCCATATTTACTAAAAGAGTTGATTTAGGATTTTCTACAACATTTAAGATGCGAGCTTGCTAGCATTCAGACCCTCAAACTCTACCACCCTAATACACGCACACACATAATAGGTAGAAGTTACAATTATTAAATACACACGTATACATCCAGTTAAACACTAAAAATACAAATTTCAACTTCCTATCAACTGTTTCCCATCAAATTTTGCTTCTCAAATTTCGATCCTCAAATATTTCTATGCGCTCAATTGGTACATTGAATTAGGGAGTTGCATAACAGAACATCGGAGCAGATCCTACATCCCGGGGCTGTCAGTTTTATTATAATTAAATCATCCGTTCAACCCCGTAGGCCTAATTCAATTACGTTCCGCTCCTGACAAGGTATCCGGGGGTCTGGTAAGTAAATTGAAGGCGGAAGCCCCTGACTGTGTACCATGGTCTGGGAATAACAAGTTGTCGCCACAGAGTGAGCCGCCTCCATTCACCACCAAGGTCAGAACCAACCCAAGTTGTGGTTATTCAATTAGACCACTTCGTGCTATACTGGTTTCATTGAGTTACAGGTTGGACATATTATGAACTGTACAATATCTTAGGACGTACGTAAATCTTTCAATAGTATAGTCAATTTTACTTTTACTTTGTTAAGTAACTAAGGTAGTAAATTATGTTTTGATATTTTAAAACGTAGTTTTTAAGACGTCCCTCTGAATCTATATCTTGTAGGCAAGGCTTCGTTAATAAGAGGGGCGCCTATTGGAATTGATCCAGCCCAAGCATGAGAAAAAAATAACCCCATACAAATCCGCTTCATACCATTAAGTAATACGCAAATAAGTAATATTTTATTAAAATATATAAGTTTAACAATTTTAAGCCTTTTTAGTGATTTTTAATTACGTTGGACTAAATTTTAGTACTTTATTGGGCTGCGAAAGTGCTCGCCAATGAACTCTAAGAATGAACTTTGGAATGGAAATATATATTTATATATTATATGAAAACAATGTTATACTCCAGAAAGTTTTTCAAAATGCCTAAAAACGGGCTTCCATGATAAACAATTTGAAAATGTTATATTTTTACATTTAGAGCCATTGCAATAGCTTAATTTTTAATGAAAATTCGCTAAAAGTAGTTCATCATACAGGTAAAATAGATAGAATTAATTTTAATAGATTAATTTTGAAATTGTAAAAATTAATCAAAACAATTGGTTAAGACTACAAAGTCTGTTTTCTAATCCAGGAGCCAAGGCTGAAAATATGTAGTAATTTAAGGAGAAGATTTTGAGAGGATATTTTGAAAATGTAGTCCATTCCTAGCTTAATTAATTGCTTAACTAGCTTGCTTAATTTGACCATCTTAAAGTTTTTCTCTAATGATTCCTAAACCATTCATCCTCCAGACATTTTTATACGTAGCAAAGATGTAGATAATAAAAATACAAAGAGATCCGATCCTAAAACTATGAATTATCTCCCAAAGCAAACTAATTACAAACAATTGAAAATCGGATGAATTTCGGGTCAGTCCTCTCCTCCCCCCGTCTAGAATTGGCCCTTCGAAATCAGCTAGTGGCGTTAATATTGGTAAGATTTTGGCCTGCCAAACTTCATTCGATTCAGTGCTAAATACTTTCCAAAGTTCATAACTAGCAAGTTTTAGCTGAGACCCTTTCCCAAAAACAAAGTAAACCGCCGTTCCTGCTAACTTTTTGTGTAACATGACGTAAAATTCATGAGTTCTGCTGTTAATCAACGGGGAAACATCTCAGCTAAAACTTGATCAATATGAACTTTGGAAATTATTTAACCCTTAATCGAATGATGTTTGGCAGTCCTAACTCAGACCAATATTAAGGCCGCTAGGTGATTTTGAAGGGCAAAAGTCTAGACAGGAGGGAAGAGAGGACTGACCCAAAATTAGCCCGATTTTCATAGGTTGGTAATTCGCTTGTTCTGGGAAATGATTCGTAGTTTTTGGATCGGATCGCTTTGTATTTTTATGTTTTATAACGCTGCTACGTATACAATTTCTCTAGGATGAATAGTTGAGGAATTATTCGAAGAAAACTTAAAAATGGGCGAATTAAGCCATATTTATGCGGCCGCCATTTTGTGATTCACAAATTTCGAGACGGCAGACAAAGATTTTCTCACTCAGAGCGGGCTAAATTTTCAAAATCTAATCTCAAACCTTCTCCTCAAATTGCCTTCTACCTATTTTCGGCCTTGGCTCCTGGACTATAAGTAAAATTATCTCCTGATACTTGATGTTAGTTGAAGACTTCATATTGTGTTTGTTCTTTTCAGAATTTTTTCCGTCTCCACCGTCTGAGGAAGTTGGGTCTCAGCGACAATGAGATCCACCGCCTTCCACCTGACATCCAAAACTTCGAGAACCTCGTTGAGCTGGACGTCTCCAGAAACGGTATGTAAATCACCTACCTCATTAGTGAATCTCTGACGCAATAAGAAGCAAATGAAAATCGGCACAATCCATTCCTCGTTCTTTATTTCATGAAAAGTCATTTGTATCAACATTTTAATTTTCTTATTATTTGGTTTAATTGCCTTTACTTATTCAAATATTATATGAATCGTCAATCAAATAAATCTTAACAGTTATCCGACGAACTTTTCGGTAGTTGGTTTTAATGAATCGTGCAAATCCTACGAAGCCATTCGGTTTGTAACTCTCGCCCTATATTATGTCCTAAGAAATTATTGGCAAAAGTGTGGGTTCATCGTAATTAATTTACATGCAAACGAACAAAACCCCGATGGTTTTGAAATCCCCAAGTTGCCGTCGCTAATCTATCCATGAATTTGAGTAAACCTTTAACCCTAGTGAAGGTCAGTGTGGATCCCTGAACCACCATTTGTTTCTTTGGGATATTTTTAGAGGGTTAGTTAGAGGAATAGATCATGAATAAGCCATAGAAGAAGAGAGATAAAACTGCAATTAAATTGGCAATATAATGGACCGATGCCTGTAGTTCCGTCTCTTTCACATCTTGGACATTTTTCAAATTATTGATAGAATAATCTTCATCAAGTGGCGGGTCCTCCTTGAGGAATTTCTGAAAAGAGATTACTTTTTCTATTTTGGTAAATTCACGAGTAAATTCTGGTAAAGCTGATAATTTACTCTCAATCTCTAACTTCAAAACGTGTTGGTTGTAAAATAATTCAGAAACAATGTAAAAATGCCACATTTTTCACCAAAATTTTTGTTGTTAATATTTTTAGATAATTATTGGTCTCATTTAGTCCTTGCTAAGTTTCAACTTCGTTATTCAGCACTACAAAAAATAAAGTATTGAGGCCTGAATCAATGATCTCAGAAACAATATAATTTACTTACTTTCTTTGATTCTTCCATACATCAAGCACCAACTAAATTCACTTATTAAAATTCAGCTACAAATAAATACATGTGAGTATTGTGTGATTAGCCAAAAAACATTTACCCCTAAATTTACCCCTTTTGAAATCCTCTGGTAAATATATACCCTCATCGTAGTTGGTTACGGGTTGTAATGTAAGTAGCCTTTGAGCCTGCACAAACGTATAATTCTTTTGACGTGCATAATTTCTTACAGTTTTCATCCGATTTCGATGGATTTCTCAGGTTGGAATCGAAATGGTTTTCCATTCATTAATTTTATTGTTCTCGGATTTATAATGCCCTCCGCGCATGCGCAAACGTAAAATTCACTATACATTGCTTCTATTATCGAGATGATTTCTAGGTAATAGGTAGATCTAGTAGATGTAGGTCTACTAGTGAATTTCACTGTCCCTTCATTACTATTACAATTGTTGAATTGTGAATTGTGTGATTGTGAAGAATTGTGAATTGTGTGTGTGTTGTCAATTGGGAAATTGTGATTGTGTGTATCAATTGTGAGATTGTGTGTTGTAAAATTGTGAATTGTGTGTGAATTTAAAGAAGAATTGTCATGGTGAAAATTGTGAATTGTGATTGTGGAAATTTTGATTGTGAAAAATTGTGAATTGTGTTGATTGTGAATTTTGAGTGTGTTGTGTGGTCAATTTTCCGAATTTTTCATCCGACAATTGGAGAAAATAAAGGGGAGGAGCCTATCTCGTGGACCACCCTGTATATTAAGACTTCGGTCTTGATATTATTATTTAATTCCCTATACTGTAAAAATCCATTGGCACGTGCTGTGTTTTATTCATAAAACAGGAATAAGGCTCAGCACAATCTTGTACCTCTGTAAATATTTTTCATAGAAATCACCTCACTTCCTCAATTCGAGAGGCTTGTGCGCTCAGCGAAAGAAAATAAAGGAGAAAAAAAGTTGACAGTTAAAATGAGAATCTTCTGTCATTGTGCGAAGCGAATATCGCTTGTACGATTTCCAGACAATTTTTCTCGCACTCTCCAAATTAGATAAGAGCAAGCTTGTTCGTGTGAATCTTAAATAGCAAAATTAGAGATAATTCACGATTTTTTTGTTCCTTTTAGTAATTGTAATAATTGTTCATAGGGTTGTATCATTTCTGAATTGAATCTACACATAGATCACTAATCTATGAATTTTTAAACGGAGCCTAGAGTACATTATTATCTAAAAATAACTTCATAATATGTAGGTACCGACCGAAAGAAAATTAATTTAATGAAATGTAACACCTACTTACCTCCGCTCTATAGCGGGCCCTACACGCTCAATAATATTGACAATATCAGTATCGTCAATATTATTGACGACGCTGTTTTTTCACTTCAATATCCTAATCAATGTCGTATCCTACACGGTCAATATTCTTGTCAATTAAACGTGCTCCATACGTCTGTTCCCGCCATTCTAACAAGTGAATGTGTCATTTTTGAAGTGAATTTTTAAGGAAGTTGATTGTTTTGGCATCATGGACAACAGGAAAAAAGGCTGTGTAGCCATAGTTATGTAGTTATGGCTATTGCAATGTTTCGTTTTGTCGAGTTCAGCGAAAAAAATGGGTGAACGAGTGGTTGAAAAAGCGGGAAAAATATTCTCATCTGCGATTACTGCGAGAAATAAGTTTGACAGATCCTACAGACTTTCACAATTACTTCCGAATGAACGAATAGACGTTTATAAAATTATTACAGATGGTTGAACCACTATTGAGTAGGCAGAACACAAACATGAGGGAGCGCATCCCTGTTAGAGAGAGATTAGCAGTAGCACTGAGGTACTTAGCTACAGGAAGTAATTTGACAATATCCCCTCAACTTTTTAATATTGACACCTCGAGAACAGAATTTCCGGATTTCATCAATATCGCTTCAATATCGCCGTCAATACTCATTATTTTTCCCTACACGGTCAATATTATTGTCAAGGTATTGACAATACACGGTAGATAAGGTATTGACGATATTATTGACCGTGTAGGGGCCGCTTATTGGTTATAGAAGTAAAAATACAAGTAATAATAAACTCGATATTCTGAATAATGTGTAATTACAGTGTAATTAGTATTTATCAGCTGGCTATATCGTCGGATCTTATAAATGGGTTTCTCACTATGTTCACAGACACGGGTTTTCATTCGCTCTCATGTTGACATTTTTCCCTGCCAAAGGATGAGCGAACGAATGAAGTACAGGGATCCGAGTGATCACATTCCTTTGAAATGTTATCCTTCAATAACAAACGAAAGAAAACCATTATTCTTTATAAGTTTTCGAGATCCTGATTTTGTAAATATTTCGAACTTTACATTTTGCCCTTTAGGGTTAATAAAAAGTGAAGGCGAGGACCAGGCCTTTGCGATGTTTGTGCCAGTACTAGGTTCGGACACAGTAGAACTTTGCATTTTTTTTCCCTCGTTCGATTTTTGGAATCTACGTATATTTTATGTCTCTTGAACCAAACCAACAAATTTTGAGGGTGGGTTTTCAAACTTTTCTCTATTTCTGCTCCTGCTCGATTACAAAGGTTTTTTAAAATTGAAAATCACATACCAAATGAAACAGTTGTGTTTCTTCATGTACTCTAAGGCTTAAATTTGTAATAGCAATACTATATACCCACTTTACGTATTTTCCAAGGAAATACCTTCTATATTTTAATAGGTTTTTGACGGAATGTACTGTTTACTGTACACACAAATCTGATCTTTCGTAGAGACCATGATCAGAACCATCCTCCTACGAATCAGCGGATTAATCGGATGGCAATTCTGTATGTAGCGTATTTGCTCTTCCTAAATTATCAATATATTTGTGGAAGAGGTATCGTTTACTTAACTGTATCTACTATTCGTGGTTTCGTTAACGACCAAGGCGAACATCTGAGGTTGTATCGATCACATTTCCAAAGGCCTTCGTAAGCAAATCATAAATTAACCTGTACCCATCGATGGTTTGACGGGGAGGTTACAATTAGGATAGTTTCAACTTTGTTTTCCGATGAGAAAGTTTTTCATGTCGCCCTCGCTAAGTGGACTCGGCCAAACCTGTGTGCCATGGTTCTCCGGTCCTGTTAAAGTTTGATGTGGGAACTCCCTCCTCCGCAGAATGCCTCGGTTCTACTACACCAACCTAAGAGGCTGATAAGTGCCTACCTTCGTTGAAACTATATGTAGGCCGCTTCACATGGATGGGGAAATGCTAAATAGGAGTAGTTGGAGCACAACGGCCTCGGAACTTCCTTCTGAGAAAACAACGGTTCTGTTGTACTTACTCTACATTCACGGATCTTTCATATTCTGGCTCATAGAGGGTCTTCTTCCACATGTCAAATATTTCTCATTATAATGTGTCTCAAGTGACTATTCAGAAGTCGGAACAAATAGAGTATTCAACTTGTAAATGTTGAAATCTAGTATCGGCTTGGGTTGTGCCTGAATTCCCGTCATCACTTTGAATCTACTTCAAAGGTTGGGGAAAAAAACAAGTCTACCAAGTTGAGTGTGATGCATATCTTCCATTACATGAATGAACCGATCATTGAAAGGTTTTCCGTACTTTCCGTATCGCCTTATCTGTACTATCCTACAAGTTTGAGCAAAATCGTTCAATGGGGAGTTTTCATGATTATTTTGTATTTTCTCAATAGAAACATCCGAACACGAGCTTTCCAAAACGTTCTATATGATGGGTATCTGATCATTAGTACTGCTCTCGAAATTCATTAACACGATGATGTCACGGCCCCGCCCGCCTGGAGGAACTCTCTCTGCTCCCTTGCCCTACTACGTCACGCGTGATCTTCCTCCCCGTTTATTTCGAGCTGAAATTGCTGCTAGGGCGTTTTCTAGTGCGCTGAATCCGAATCTGAGGTAAAGATTGTAAAATTCCAGCATCTGAAAGGAGCGATGAAGTACACTGGGGATCATCTACAGCCTAAATCTTTCTATCCCGGAAGATTTCATCAAAATCGGATGAAAACTGTAGAAGTCCTGCTTGTTACAAGGATTTGAGTATAGCACATTTGCCGCAGCTGCTAATCATTCGATTGTGGTAAAACTCAAGTGGAGTAATTAAATCTTCATTTCTCTTCATTAGATACCCTCCGAATTTGAGCGAGATCGGACGAACATGCATAGAGAAAATTGCGCTTGATGGACAGGACAGTACCTTCGCGCAGTCGCAGTGAAAACAATTAATTTTTGAGTGATGAAATTGATAGGGAACTATCCTCAGCCTAACTCGCATTCCTGGAAAATTGCATCGTAATCGAATGAAAACCGTAGGCTTTAGGCTTGTTATAAGGATTCTACTTTCGCGCATGCGCAGCAGCTACTAATGATACGATTCTGATTAAATTTATATGCGCTGATAAATATTCGTCTTTTTCCTACTGCCCACCGAATTCGATCGAGATTGGGCGACTGGGCCGTGCGATATGACGATTAATGGATTTTACGTTTGTGCATGCGCACAGTGAAGTACTGATTTGAGAGCTAACAAATTGATAAAAGTACAATACTTTAAAGAATAAGCTTTATACAAGGAATTGTGGGGACAGGCAGTCATGAAATCGAAGTTGTTCAGAATGGCCGAAAACGTTAACATGTGAGTTGAAATTTTGATTTTGGCAAAAATGTTTTTTTCATCGCCCGAAAGTAGCTCGGAAGCCAAACTGTCACAAAAACTAAGGAAATCAATGGGTTGTTTCAAAGAACTTTATTTGTTCAAGCAAATGAGACCATCCGAGTACTTTACTACCAACTGTTGATTCGAATCATAGTATCTGGTAGATCCTATTCGGCTTTCTCTTGTAATCTGTTCGTTCTAATGTGCCCGTCTACATCAGCTAAAAAGGAAACATGATTGTGAAAGGAATTATATCAAGTTTATGACCAGTGAATTGGGCAAAAAGGATATTAAAATGATGAACCTTTGCCTAGTAATTTGTGGCATTTTTATTCTGTCACCAGCTGGACCAGCCATATTTTGTATATTTGTATCCTTAAATTTGAAATAACCATTACAATTCAATTTCTCTGTAAGAATGAAATTTCTAAGTTTCCTTGTGGCATGATTGCATGGGTCTCTTAAGGCTAAAGGGGACGGGTGTTTAGTGTGATTCTCAGATAACGGATGGCGCTAGTATCGGATGAAACTTTATCGGGCAAATCTCCACTTGAGTACACATTTTTTTAAATCTGGATTCAGAATCATCATCAGGACGAGTAAACCTATCGAACGATCATATAACATTGTTTAAAAAAAATGTTTGTTGTTGAAATTTCGACTTATAATTTTAATTGCTAACTTAATTTTCTTTTAATTGAAAAAATCGCTAATATCCCGTGTTTGGAAACAATTCAAGTGTATGTTGGCATAGGCATGAAATTTTGATTCTGAAAATTAGTGGCCGCATGTGAGAATTGGGAGCGAAAAACGTGGTTCCAGGAAAAATAGAGTGTATTTGAGGGGTGCGTGCCTTGGCGACGCCGACACCCCCCAGCAACTGACCTCATCCGCGCGCGCGTGCGAACCCGCTTACCGAGCCGTCTCTCGAACATTTTTCGCTTCCGAGACTGCAAGGCAGCGGAGGCTTTGTTTTCACTTTCGAAATGAAAAAAAATTTTTTGCTCCAAAATCAAAATTTCCATTCGCATTTTGCGTTTCAGAGCCTCCTGAACAAATTTGGTTCCGTGTCTGTCTGTCTGTCTGTCCGTCCACATTTCCTTGTAACAGCCATAACTTCCACAATTTTGATCCGATTTTAACCAAATTTTCAGGGATCGTGCGGGTTAAGCTCTAGATGGTCCCCTATCAACTTCATCATGATCGAATCAACGGTAGCTTCTGCGCAGGCTCTAACGTGAATTCCTTGTGACGGTCATAACTCGGTCAACGTTGAGCGGATTTCGGTCAGATTTTCAGGGATGATGTGGGTAAGGTCCCTTAAGGTCCCATAACAATCATCATAATTGCATTAGCGGTACGCTCTGCGCATGCGTGAACGAAATATTCTTGTTACGGTCCTTGCAACAGCCGTAATTTCCACAATTTTGATGCGATTTTCTTCAAATTTTTAGGTATCACGCGGGTATAGCTCTACATGGTCCCCTATCAGTTCCGTCATGATCGAATCAACGGTAGCCTCTGCGCAGGAGTAAACAAAATTTTCTTTTTTCGGTCATAACTCAGGCAATTGAGAACGGAATTCGGTCAGATTTTCAGGGATGATGCGGGCAAGGTTTCTTGAGGTCCCGTATCACATTCTTCGCGATCATCAGCAGCGGTACGCTAGGCGCATGCGCGAAAGTGATGTTCTTGTTACGGTCTCAGCTTAGTTAATTTTATCGGATTTTGTTCAACTTTTCAGAGATGATCCCGGTAGAGTCCCTTGAGGTGCCATACGTATGTGTGTCACCTTTGATTGATCTTCTCAACATTTATTATATGTACCATTCAGCTTCCAATTTCCCACCTTATTAATTCCCTGATGCCAGAACCGGTCGTTTCTAGTTTTCTGGAATTTAATGGTGCCGTACTGTGAAGGTCACGAGGAAGCTCATGTGCCATTTCCTTGGCAGTGTATTTATCCTTTATATTTTATTATTTAGAGTTAAATTTATTTGTAGTTACCTACCTACCTATATTAATAAATTTGTATTCATATTTTGGCTACGAATATTCAAAATTTATACTCGAAACTATGAATATAGGAATTATATTCAAAGAATATGAATATTTCAATACTTATAGAAGTACATATTATTATTCAATTATTTTTGAATATGCAATAATAATATTCACGTATTCAATCAATATTAATACCTCGATAGGTACCTATTCAAATTTGCATTCATCATTCAATTTCACAAAACCTAATTTTTGTCTGTTTGCTGCAGTTACAAAGATGAGTGAGGGAGCAAAATTGAATTCTAGTTATTTTTGGTGTTTACCACATAAGTGAAGGGACTAGATCTCAAAATTCAACGTAGAATACCGAGAATTTGAGTAATATATGATAATTTTAAAGTAGGATAATGGACTAAATTTAAAAATCTGTCACAAATCAGCCGAATCCAGCCCTGAAACCCGTATTTTTAGCGAATTTTTGAAGAAAATTAAGCTATTGCTCTCGCCTCAAAATTTGTAGAATGTGAATTTTTGAAAAAAAATTATGCAGAAATCCGTTTCAGGCTATTCTGAATCATATTCTGAAGTTTAACGCATTTTTTTATGTATGTATGTATGTATGTATGTATTTTTTTTTTTTTTTTTTCAATTTAATGGTGTGCCCCCTCCGCCTTTGAGGGGAGTTTTCTTAAAAAAAAAAAAAAAATATGTGTCATTCCAGACGATAACTGCCCGTAGAATTGTGCTAGAAACTTCAAACAAATTTTAAAATGTTAAGGACACAAAACGAAAGTTCAAGTTCGTTGGCCAGCATGATCGGATTACATCTTCGGGTTGAAATTTTCAAAAATGTAGTCAAAAATTTCAAAATAGCCTGTTTTTTGCGATTTGTTGTGCGAAATAATTTTTTCAGCATACTAACATGTGGTATATTTGGAATCAGCGTAAAATTTCCTATAAGAATATGTATCAAGTTTTTTAAAATTTCAAAGTTGAAAAATCAGTCAAAAATCGAAATAATGCCGTTCGCTAGTTGTAAAAATCGGTAATATTTGCATGAAACATTGTCCAAATTCAGATTGAACTACTCTTATGGAAGTATCCCTGTATAACCAATTTTATACCAATTTTAACCAACTTTATGTCAAAATTTGATGATGTTATGATAGGATACTGTTAAGTTTTCAACTGCCTTCAATACTGACCACATTGGACATCGAAATCTATGAATATTTACCTACATTTGTCTTTAAATCTACAATATTAGTTTAATAATAACAAAGTATGAGTACCTCCTAATTATTTTTAATAATTTGATTCCATGTTTGTCTATCAAAATCATAAACTAAAATTTCTCTACACGATCAATAGCGACTGAAATGTCGAAGATTCCTCCAAAAATTCGCTCATGGGGTCATGCTGCATGACTGGACTTTTTTTCTTTTTTTTTAATGATTGTATTTCCAAAATGAGATGATGAAATTCACCCTAAAGATCCTTGAATTTGAGTGAGTATCTGTTTTACAAGATAGGTAAATGAACTACATTTCAAAATACATCGAAATTCTGCTTTCAGGTAAAGTATTGCACAATAACAGGTAAATATTATGAATATCATTCACATAATTCAAACAATAAATCATAACAAAATTCATTATTGACTATCATCAATTACTCATTCATCATCATAAATAGAATGGAATGAAAAACGAACCAAAATCACAAACGAATCTGGGCGCCGGTACCTAACCGCGATAGGCAAGAAGAGAGCGTTGGTCTGCGGGTAAAAAATATAAACAAGAAATCAAGAAGCTAAATAAACCCGAATGCGAAACCCCCCGCTCCACGCCTTTCTGCAGTGGTAGCAAACCCCCCTCGTAACCGACGCGTCCGGCAAACGCATAGCAACGCCTAGCAACAAGCATTACCTATTACAGTTTCTAGAGGACACTATCACCATCAATTTTGCACTGCGTTTTTACACCTTCATTCTTACTCTAGGTCTGATTCCCGCTACAATTATTTTTGAGGATAATTCTAGTACTTAGGTAGTTGAGATATGTAAAAATATGGGATGTTAGCGTTTTCCAGGAAAAAATTGTTCAAAATAATATTTTTGAACAAAATACAAAAAAAAAATGAAAAACTAAATTTTTGTTAGCGCCCAGATTCGTGTGTGTTTTTGGTTCGTTTTTTTTTCCATTCTATTTATGATGCCTAATAGGCGATATTCCAATAAAGGCAAGTTTACTCAAATTTTCGGTATTCTACGTTGAATTTTGAGATCTAGTCCCTTCACTTATGAGGTAAACACCAAAAATAACTAGAATTCAATTTTGCTCCCTCACTCATCTTTGTAATAGTGCATCAAGTAGACAAAAATTAGGTTTTGTGAAATTGAATGATGAATATAAATTTGAATAGGTACCCTACCTATCGAGATATTAATATTGATTGAATACGTGAATATTATTACCTATTTCATATTCAAAAATAATTGAATAATAATATGCACTTCTATAAGTACTGAAATATTCATATTCTTTGAATACAATTCCTATATTCATAGTTTCGAGTATGCATTTTGAATATTCGTAGCCAAAATATGAATAAAAATTTATTCATATAGGTACCTACAAAGAAATTCAACTATAAATAATAAAAAATAAAGGATAAATACATATTTGTATTTTCGGATATGTATTTGCTCATCTCTGATTGTAGGTAGGTAGGTACGAGGTTGGTAGATCCCTACCTAATGAATAATACGTTCAGTGCGTCAAACTCCTCCAGTTGTTTTCACACGAATACAAAGGTTCCAACTATAAAAACTAATTATTATCATGGACGTTCCTATAACAAATGAAAATAAAACCCCACCTAACACTTTGATAAAGTATATTTTGATAAAAGTGGAAGAAGCAGTAAGTACAAAAATTCGAGAGACGGCTCGGTAAGCGGGTTCGTACGCGCGCGCGGATGAGATCAGTTGCTGGGCGTCGCCAAGGCACGCGCCCCTCAAATACACTCTATTTTTCCTGGAACCACGTTTTTCGCTCCCAATTCTCACATGCGGCCACTAATTTTCAGAATCAAAATTTCATGCCTATGCCAACATACACTTGAATTGTTTCCAAACACGGGATATTAGCGATTTTTTTAATTAAAAAAAAATTAAATTAGCAATTAAAATTTAAAGTCAAAATTTCAACAACAAAAATTTTTTTTGGAAACTTTGTTATGTTCGCTCGATAGCCTAGGATGAGACAAACTCAAATATATATTTAGATTTGAAAATTGATTGACTGGTGAGGAGATAATCAAGATAAACTATTTGTATCTTCCCTCTCTCTCACACAACTGTCGTCCCCTTTAGCCTTAAATGTAGGTATAAGCGTCCGGAAAAAAACATATAAACTTATTTCTGTTCTAGAACCAAAAATTTCAACCATGTATTATGTTTTCTCCTCGATTCCAAGCGGTTGCAATCATGTTCACAATATCAATTATTGAGAATGATCACCTGTATGTAAACAATTATTTATATAACCATGCTCATAACTCAGTTTGTTGGACACGCACTTCGCAGTAGTTAACATAATATTGTTGGATAAATCGAGAGCTTTTGAACGAATGGTCAACAAATTTTGTGGGATGAAAAACAACGAAGTACCATTTCCCTAGCAACGACTCGGTTGTAGGCGGAAATCACTGTAACACTATATGTTTCGTGCGCGGAAAAAAATTGACTTGCAAAAATTGCTAGGACCCCAGGGCTAAAACATGATACATGTTAAAATAGTTTATAAATTGTTCACAGAAGCATAAAATGAAGACATTGTCGATAGATTAGGGTGAATCTAACATTGATAAGTTCATAGTGATTAACTCAGCTGTAATATATCGGTATTGACTTGGATTATGAGTGTGTTAGGGGATTAAGACAGGATCAGCCCAGCGGCAAAGACAATCACCGTAGACTGAGAGGATAGTGCTTCGAGTTCGGGACTATAGAACCAAACGTTAACTCTCTGTACTGAATATAGTTTATAGGTATTCGAGGTTAGGCGACTACTGTCCAATAACAAGATTTAGAAAAAGGCCTTTCTGTTCTTGAATTGGTTTTTTAAATTATCTCTTACTTTGTTTGAGAAAAGAATAAGTATTTATTTTACTAATTTTGAATTTGATATTTCGAATTTAGTCTTCCTGAAGAAGCCCCAATTCCTATTAAAAAAACCAATTTAAAGACAGAAAGGCCTTTTTTTTGTAAAGGCTTTTTATAAACGTGTGCTATCCATATGCTCCTTGCGGGAAAGGTTTTTACTGACTTTGGCAACTACAGGTCGATCACCAGTACGGTCTGTATGGAAAAGAATACTTAAGTCCGGCAACTACCAAATCTTAGAGTGAGGATAAAATGGTGGGAAGGCAAGGAAGCTTGGTTGAAGAAGTACAAGAGTTAAGGTATTGAAATGAATGATGAAAATGATGGGAGTCTGCCCCCTGGTTATATACTTGTCTCGCTTCCAGGGGTGCACTACCCAACTGGTAACGGTCGGGAGGGGTCTGGATCCACCTTACCTTCTGTTTATTGAGTAAACTACAAATATAAGTTACAAGAATTCACAACAATGATTGAAATCTATCATCGAAATAAGTAGAAGCACAGTTGAAGCATTTTCAGTGTTCGTTACATTCACATTTGTGCAGGCGCTACTTTCGATTCGGTGTCAATGGAACCCGCACAATACCCGAGGAATTTATTCCATGTTGGATGAAAACTGTACTTGGTACCCTTGATACAAGAATTTGGCGCATGTCCAGAGATTTGATCAGAAAACTATTAATCAGAATGCCATGAAATGCATAGAGAGAACTCTCTATCTCAACCCACACGATTCCTAACAATTTAATCCAAATCAGATAAAAAACTGTAGAAAGTTATGCATTGTATATGTACAAATTATATATGTTTTTCGCATACTCATGGCTTTCTCTTCCTTTGGCAGCGTTGCAATTCGCAGAGGACCATCTGCTATCAAAGCTACACATTACACAACGCTACATTACTGAGAATTTCAGTGAAATTAGGTGCAAACTGTGGCAAATATTATTGTTACAAGGAATCCCCGAAAATTTTATCGAGGTTTGAACCATAACTTGGTAAGCGAGTAAAAATTTTGGTTTTGGGGAGGGATTTTTTTTCCTTTTTTTCGCCTTCTTAAATTGATCACAGTGCTTCCGCAATGCCATTTGAAATAATACTGCACCTATCAACTGTTATGAAAATATCTGTTCAGATAGGTTAAGTTTTTACCTTAACATAGTGGGTTCGTTTGTTTTCGTTAAAAAAAACGAAATTATTCCAATCAGAAAGTGTCTACCATTCCTGTTTCTCATGTATATTTTGGTGGTGTTGAGCTTTGAAGCGCCGACTGGCAGTTGTGTTTACGCCCACCTCAGTTGTTTATAAGTAGTTTATTTAGTTTCTGTTTTCCTCGAAATGTGTATATTTAGCTAACTTATGAGCACGTCGCAACCAATTCACGAACTTGAAGTTAACTGCCTGATATTTAATCACTTACAGTTTCTGAAGTTAGGATTCTGTCGGTCAAATTGAGCAATATTTGACCCTGGAGGTCGTTACGCCCCTTTTGTTCCGGGCCTTTTTGTCTCGGTGGGAAGGGCGGCCCAAACGATATTTTTCTAGTCCACCTCCATCCATATCGCTTTTGTTCGTCAGTTTTTAAAAGGGAACACTCTGTTGTATCTATTTTTAGTTCCACAAAACCAAATGGCAACACCATTCTTGCTCCGTTCTCAATCATTTTTAAATGCGCTCTGAATACGGAATTTATCATGCGGTGTTTCAGCTTGACTACAGTAACTTTTAACAATCGGGGTTTCAAAATCCTATTGAAATAGGTAGTTCATGTGTTCTCTGCTTATGAACCATTCTTCTTTCCTTTCGAAAAATCACAATTAAAAACTGATGTCTTAGCGAATATTCGGGGAAAATGAAGCTTTTCCCCCGAATCGTCTTCAAGGAAATCCGTTTTTAGGCATTCTGAAACGATTCCTGGAGTTTATTACTTTTTCAAATATACACACATATAAATATATATATATATATATTGCGCGCGCGCGCGCGCGCGTGTGTGTGTGTGTGTGTGTGTGTGTGTGTGTGTGTAGACGATAAAACTCACCTTAGAACCTTGAAATTGAAATAAAAATAAGTTCTTTCGCCAAAAAATCGAGCTTTCCAAAAGCTTTTGAGAGAAATGAATTGCTCAAAATTAAAAAAAAACTTGCATAAAAACACTAAAAAAGTGATAAAACCCTGCCGAAAATCGCTAAACACCTATTATATTTTTTGCGGAATATTACTTGGAAAATTTTTATCAACTATGAACTTTCAGAGATTTGTAGACTAAGTTCTACTGAAAAAATTCAACTTAAAATCTTATTAAACTTATGATTCACAAAGATCTACATATAGAAACTGCAAAAAATTGTTAAAATCCAATAGGTAATTTGGTTTTTTTTGCGGAATATAATTTAGGAAAAGTTTTCTGGGGATCAACAGTTTCTGTGCAAATAACATGCTCAAATTTCAAATAATGTAACATACATATACATATATATGGAATCCGTAGCATAGATATAGATATAGTATGTTACTTGAATAGATTGCATAAAATTTGCTGTTATGGTCAAGCTGGATGATTGGAATTTTATATACTTTTACTATATGTAATGAAAATTTTATTAAATTTTTCATCACAATTATGTGCTAAAATTTCTCATTGTCCTAGTTTAGATCAATAAAGGTTTTCTAAGTAATTTTCCGCTAAAACAAATATAAATAACTATTTTTAGCCTTTCTCCACAAATTCTAGTGATTTTGTTTCAGCATATTTTTTGAAATTTGAGCAATTAATCTTGCTCAAAAAGTGGTGTCTAGCGAACTCTTCCTTTCTTTTGGAATACTTGATTTCTTGGGGGGAAAATTGAAAAAGCGAATTTTTCTATCAGTCCTAAGGATAGTTATAGTCTGAAATGATATGTTTAAATCCTGCAACATAATATATAAACATGTGTTAAAATCCAGAATCATTTCAGAATGCCTCAAAATAGCTTTCCATTGAGAGACTTGAGGAAAATTTTTTGGAGCCGTTGCGATGGTTCCATTTTCTTCAAAAATTCAATAAATATCCCAATTGTTAGAACTAATATTTTAGCATTTGCTTTACAGACATCCCGTGTGGGGACATTTATTTTATGAGGATGTTCGAGTAAACACACACCGTAATTTCAAACCCTACCCATAATTTCAATGTTGTAATATTGTTATGAATTCTGTAATACGCCGTGCAATCCTGGATTATTGGAAGAGCATCATTGTAGTGAGATTGCACGTATATTTAGGAAATTGTCGTGTAGCTTCGAGCGTTGTTTACCGGAAAGACAGGTTTATTTCGGGCTGTCATGATCATTAACAATAATAACGAGCGACGGTTTTTTTTCGTAGGCAGAAGGAGTCTTGAAAAACAATGGCCCCGAGGCAAATGGTGTAAACATCGCCTTCAGGGGAACTTGGAGGAGCGTCAATTGCACTCTTGAAGAAGTGTGTTCCAAGTAGCTTATCTAAAAAAGGACTTGAACCTGTCCAATCTCATTTCATCATCAGTGTTCCACATTCTACCACTTTAGAGTAATCAGGAGAGAGCAGGTAAACCTCTGAAGAAGGAGCTTTTCATTAGGTCCCTCGGGTATTGAATCGATTGATTTTTGATGTATTTCCCTGCGAATCTCATTATAATGATACGACGTTGCTCCTCTGTCACTCTTTGACGTTCAACGGACAGAACCGAATCTGCTACAGTATCAAGGAATATGGCTATCGTGGGTACCGTTATATTAGGTATCGAAATCTAATATTTCATAGTGAAATAATCAAGGAACAAATCGATGCAAACAATGCTATTACCGAAAAATGTAATGAAATAAAATGAAATATCTATCTGCGCTTCACTAGTCGTCTATTGTAGGTAATAAAAGGTTTAATAAACTGGATTTCTTGTTGAGCTATTTCATTTGCAATTATATCAGCTGTTAAGAGCGTCGAATTTAAATGGAGTTTTACTTAGATTTCGGTTCATTCTTTTTCGATAACAAACCTTTGCAATCGAACAAGAAAATGCCCAAAATACCCCCCCACCACCATAACTTTTTGTTGGTTTACGTTTCAAGATGCATAGTAGTAGCCGAAATTGAATTAAAATAATCCGACCGTCCACCGTCAGGAGTGTTTCTCCCAAACAACTGGACCGAAGTTTTTGAAACTTGGGGTCAACAATCACCTTTGGGATATAGTTTGTCCTGAATCGTCGGCATCAATTACGATCACGCCGAATGTGTGGAATTTAAGGACAGAATTATTTAAAACATCATATCTTGAACACTTCTGACTTAAGTGTTAGGTTTTTTTTTCTATACGTCTGCATTGAGGGCGAACGATAGAGATGAGGGGCACAGCTGCTGTCTTCTATGTGATGTACCTTTATTACTAACTAATTATTTTCCTACGCAACCAAAGATACTGGAATTTGAAAAAGGGCTTCTCTAAACGTATACTATTACACTAATATTATTACAACAGAACAACCCTCATCCGCTGAGTGGGCTCTGTAATTTATTTGTTCCTATAACCTAAATTGCTGAATATAGAATGAGATCTCTCTAGATGTGGTAGAGTACAATTACAACTTGGGATCCTACTCATAGCAGCTGAGTGAGCTCTTTAGCCAATTTCATTCCTGTTCAACTTCAGAAGCTGAAATTTGGAACGGAGCCTCTCCGAGTGTGGTGTAGTAAAACTTTATATAATATTTTCTCGAATTGATTGGAAATGTATATGACTTTACACAGTGATTTACATTTTGGACGAGCAGGCGCAGCTAGTATCAAACTAAAAATATAATGTAAGATTGCTGATGTTTGTAATGATGCAGAAGAGTTAGACTTGTGTCATTCTAGGATATAATTAGTAGCTAAGTAAAGAAAACAAAATAATCAAGTATCGAGTTCCTGCCATTTACAGTGCAATTTCCTTAAGCTCAACAATCACATCAAAGAAAACAAAATAATCAAGTATCGAGTTCCTGCCATTTACAGTGCAATTTCCACAAACACACACATCCCTTCAATGTCCATCCTCGTTAGAAGAGCAACATCGGATAATATTAGCGTGAAGTAAACCACAAGACGAATGAGGTTAGTGCAGTTGAGTGGATACGGACATGGAGTTACTGAGTGGACTACGATGGCGGTGATACAATCGAACTTCCTTTCCAAGGCCTCCAGCCCCCCTCTATGCCGACCGACCACTAAACTTCACTTTCTGTTTGCAGGCATCGCCGCTTATTTCAGATCTGACTGGATTCTATGAATACATCCGTCGTAAAACTGGATAATGTCCTTGCTATAAAAGACTCTACTGGTAACTCATCGGCTACATGTAAAACCGTTGTCGTGTTTTGCGCTAGTAAAACAAATAAACCATGTATATAAATTTCATCTGTTCATTTTTTGATGCGTTACAGGTGGTTGGGAAATGGAGAACAAATGAAAATTACTTGATTCTCGATATTTTTCTCAGTAATTTTCATTCGTGTTCTCTACTTTCCAACCACCTGTAACGCCTCAAAATATTGCACGTGATAAGGGAGCAATTGCCGCGAAGGGGGAGCCATACAAATAGGTAATGGAATTCCCATACCGTACGAGGCATGACAGACCTAAAATGATGAAATGGCGGTAGTTTTGACGAAAATGTCACAAACCCTGGCTACCAGAAAATTAGAACTCAACTCGATGACAATACGTAACATTGTCTTCAAATGATTTTGAACAGCAACTAATGTGTTAGCAAATTTATCCTATAAATGTTCCGATCGAAAATTATTCCTTCTTTCTTCCGTACTCTTTAGAATCTTTTTTCATTTTTTATAATTTTTTATTCGTTTCAATAACTCTGAGGTTAAATTCACCACATTCAATCCACACAAAAGGATTGGAAGTGCAGCCTAGGCCTTGGTAGGTAGGTAACAGTGCCAAGGTAATGATCTACCACTGCTCAAACCTTCTCATGCAATTTCAACCTTTTTTAGGCCTTTTAGAGAACTCCGTTCTTCAGCCCAATAGTATTTTTCGTGCCCCTAGTGCTATTCCAGATTTCACCCGGTTGTTATGTAAGCCTGTGAATGTTTGTTGATACTGATGTTCTGAATTTTCGTCATAATTTTCAGCGCAAACCTGTTCTTAGTCTTAAACTTTCAACATTTACCCTGCTTTATACATTACCCGTATCAAATTATCGTGTGTTCATCTCACAATTGTTTTTAAAAACGATGATTTACTCACATGCATTGAGTAATTTACCAGACTTTCTCTGCTTATTAACGTTTTGGCGGTGTTTAGATGAAGAGTCTTTTTAGAAGAAGAGATTTTACTCGCGGACGTTGCAGGAATGGCTCTACTTTTGTTCTGGTTAGCTTTATTGTTTGGTTTTATGTCGCCGCCTGGTTCATCTCACTCACATTCAGAATGGCGTTTGATGTGCATAAGTTGTTGTTGAATCGTTGGTAGTACAAAGAGCATCCAAGCCGTAGACTCAAAATGTGGGCGGTGTTGTCGAGAATGACGATGCAAGCTTATCGTTGATGGATAGACAAAGCAGTCGTTTTTCATTGAAGTCAGTTCACTGGGGAAGTAGCTGACTTCTGCTCATTCCTGAAGCTCAAAACAGTCAACTTGAATACTCAGTTTCTTATCTTATAATATCAATCTTGAATAAGTACATAACCAACCTTCCTTCTTTTAAAGTTGTTATTCAAGTACCTATCCGCAATGTAGGTACATACAAACTTTTAAGTTGTATTCAGAACAAATAAACTATCAGACAAGCAGAAAACAGCCGGATTAGCTACTAAATGCATAATGTAAATGCCATAAAGATCCTCTGTGGAAAAGACAAGGACTATAAATTGCATTCTTTGTAGGCGAAGTTGGTCATTCTTCTATGAAGTTGGTCAAAGTCTTCCTAGTTTAGTATTTTTTTCTACTTTTTTTTTTTAAATATTATTATTATTCCACAGCCTTATGGGCATTGAAATCTGATATTTCCTTAGTACTTCTCTGTTTGAAAAACTCTAATATGAATTTCTTCAGAAAGGTAAAATTCGTAGACTTTAAAATTGTCTGAAAAGTAAAGCTATCTTCAGATGACAGTTTTATAATCCTATACTATCCAAGTAAATACATCCGTTGTCTGTTAGCAGAGGGCCCTCCTAAGTACATAATTTCAAACATAAATATATCAGATAAAAATAATTTATTTATGAAAATACGTAGTTAGGTTACAGGATAATTATTGTCAATACAACTTACCTATAAGAACATTATTTATTATCTTTGTAGCCATTAAAAGAAGAGCTGTAAATAACTCTTATTTGAAGGAGGGGGAAAAATCCTTGTGTGAGTGATGAACGTTGAATACATTTTTACGTTGTCTACGTAAAATTTGCTATTCATAGGTAGGTTCAAAGGCAAAGAAATTAGCTCCGTAGTTCACTCAGCTACTCTAAGGAGCATTAGACCTTATGATTCGTTTTTAGATGTCCCAAGGAACCTCCATTGCAAATTTCAGCTTCAGAGGTTGATATTGGGGGCTCTAGACTTCATGATTCGTTTCTTGACGTCTCAAGGGTTCTCCATTTCAAATTTTAACTTCATAGCAAAGAAATTAGCTTCGGAGATCACAAGGCGACGGCCGCACAAGCCTTCTTGTATATCTCGTTACATCTCGTTGTTACGTGTTGTCTCGTAAAAGAGAAGGTCTCCGTAAAAACGTATTCTACGTTAAAATACCGGCTGACAAGACAGCCTGCCCTCCCAAAAAGCGGCTCGGCCGGGACATCCCGAGTTTATGAGATCGTAATTTAATTTGATGTTTAGTCGTGAAGTGAAAAGACGTACCTTATTTCTGCTTTCGTTTGCGTTATGAACCAAATGTTTAGGCCGGTTTATGTTCTGTTACGAGTGATCGTATTCTATCGTTGAGGTCCCAAGTCGTGTTTCGTGGTACAAGCGAACCGTATTATTGAAAAGGAGTTTCATACTTCTTGAATGTATCGCATTATTCAGCGAATTTAACCGATCGACTTGCATGAACCTTTCTATTCGATATTGAGAGGGAGACGTGAAAAAAGTCTTGGAGCTATTTCCGGATACGAAATAGAAGGGGAGAAAGAACAGGTTCTAAAGACGGCGTTTAATGTTGGTATCACCTCCTTGTTTTGGAGTAGCTCAACCGGTCGCTCAGGGCTCGAGCTTTTTTCGTTAAGAAAACCATCTGAGGGCTTTTCGGTCAATGAAATTAGCAATCGTGTTTTTCGGACCTCTTTCCTACGGTTCCTTCGATTGGATTCTTTGCATGTAGAAGTAACGTTACATATAAAACGAATGCAATATTATATTGTTCACAAATATCAGCACTTGGTCTGAAATGTGTGCACTATTGCTTTCGGTCTACCAATTTCTAGGTAGCGGAAGCATTGTTTTGTTTTCACTTTAAGAGGTCGAAAAAATTTTGTCTTCAAAAATCAAAATTTCCACTCGCATTTTACGTTTTAGACCACTCTGAACAACTTTCGTTCCGCGTCTTGTCTTTAGTGTGTCCGCAAATCCTTGGAACAAACTTCATTTCCACAATTTTCATCCGATTTTGATGATATTTTCAGGGAATGTGCGGATTACAGTGTGGATGGTCCCTTATCAGTTTCAATAATCCCAAATAAATCCTATCAATCAAATTTTCTCACGTCCTGGTCGTTCAATCTCGCTCAAATTTAGAGGAAAGTTGGGAGAGGGCGATTTGAACATTCCATATCAATTTCATCTCAACCGTATCAATAGTAGCTCCTGCGTATGTGCAAATGTGAAATCCTTGTAACAAGCAGTTTTTACCCGATTTTAATTAAATTCTCTGGGAATTTGCGGATTAGAGTGTAGATAGCTCCCTATCAGTTTCATTGTTTCCAAATAAATATTTCACTCAGCGCATGCGCAAACGTAAATTCCATCGAGCATGATTTTCCCACGCCCTAGTTGTCTGAAACCTCACGGCTTAATTTACCATTTCCCTCAACCATAGGAATCGGCTATGGAATCATAAAATCAGTTATCTCTACATTCATGTTACGACGAGGAAGCTATGTGCCACACACAACTTGGCAGACGTTTTTATTATTTGTTATTGTAGTTATTTTGTATATGATAATGTCGGAAGAGAAAAAAGTAAATTAACCATTGGACATCACACATATATTTGTTTACCACAGGGGCCAAGTTTGGCCCCACATGGATACATTCTTCCAGACTTTTAAAATGCCATTTTACGGCTGTGTTTTACATTTTAAATCATTGAAACACAATCCAGGGAATGATTAAATGAAATAAATCAACTGTTATGACAGCGTGAATCATATTTATCCTTTTTGAAAGTAGTTATAAACATTACTCTTACAACAATAGACCAGACCTAGGGTCTTTTTTTTTGCCAATTTTGAAAATACCCATGGACGCCATATTTAAAAACTAATTTAATTCGTCAATTTCAGAATGCTCTGAATCACTGAGAAAAATAAAATTTACAGAATCAGAAGATTGATGACATTTACTGAGAATTTTAAAATTACCATTTTCTAGATATTTGAAAACAATTTATACTCAACCATGAAATAAAATATACCCACAATTATCAACCATTCTCGATAAACTAAACAATGTCGAGAAACCAATTATTGATCTCAAGGTTTATTCTAAATGCCAAGCTAATCACAGCATGTTCATGAAATTTATATATTTTTTTGTTGAGAATTTATGATTTTTTCAGTTTGGTACTTCATAAATTCTGATTACTAGGACGGTGAGAGCAAAGATATAATATCAGATGCTGGTGGACAAAAAAAAAGTTGAATGAATACGGAACATTTTTATTGGAAGAAAAAAATGCTTGTCAAATTAAAAAATAATAATAAAAATAAAAATGCTGACAGGAAAATCCAATTTATATGATAAGAATATCCAATTGAATTGAAATTTAATAATTGAATTTAAATGATTTAAATATAGGCTGTCGGATTGGATGAAATTCACTGTTTAAAACAGGCTACAAAGAAAACCAAATTCTCGCAACCAAGTGAGAGGGCATTCCAAAAAGTTTCAGTCCTGTTTCAACCTAAAGATGGTGCAAGTTAACAAAACTAATGGGAAATTTTTGAACTCGGCTTGCAGGAAAGTTGAAAGTAACACTGGGGTCATTTGCTACCCCTGGAGAAAATCTTCACGCTCAAAGGTGTAACTGTGGGGTCAAAAACGTCCCAGGGCACTTCATAACCTCCCTTCGAAATCTTGAGTACGACAGCGGAAAATCCAGCTGTTTCATATAAGCAGGAGTACCCTCGTAATTTACCCGGGCTCAGTTAGTATTCCTTATTTAAATAATTAATCAGAATCTTGTGTACTAACCTCAACTCCGAAATTGGAATTTGGTCACTTCCATCTCGGAGGTCATTAAATATGTATGAAATGTAAAATGTTATTAATGTGAGGTTGTACAAGCCTCTAGCAGTATGTATAGTTATTCCAGAACTCTGTATAGTTCTACCATGAGAATATTTAGATGAGAACCAGGTCACGGTGACCGTAGTTGGATGGAGGAAAATTAGAAAATAATGAAGGGTTAATTAGGAACAGGAATGTAGCAATATTTCAAGACATTTCATTTCGTAGGAGATCAATGACTAAACTAGAGATATAGCAGCGACTCTCAGACTCTAAAAGAATGACGTAAAAGAAAAACGTCTGCCAAGTCGGGTGGGCAGTATAGCTTCCTCACATATTGTAACATGGACGTATGAAATTAGTTGAAGAAGAAAGTACGAGTCGAAATGATTGATGAGTCAATCCTTGAAAATTTCATGAAAATCGGTCCATTACTCTCGAAGTTATGTTTGTGTCTATCAATTTTGGTTTTGCGCATGCGCTACATATTGTTATTACTCCACCAACTGCGATACAATTCATAGGAAATTTCCCTGGAACATATACCCAATTACTTACCGAGTTTGAACGAAATCGGACCAGCAGATGTTAAGGAATCAATGTTATGAGAAATTCCGTTTTTTGCATGCACTAAGGCTGATTCGACGGTATTGAAAATTATAGGGGACATCTTGGAGCTAACCCGCACTATCCCTGGAAATTTCATCGGAATCTGATTGATACTTGGTATAGTTTTGGGCGTGACAAGGATTGACCACAGACAGGCAGACAGTCAGATAGACATCAAACAGACAGTCACGGAACCAAAATTGATCAGCAAGCTCTGCAAAGCAAAAAGCAAGTAGAATTTTTGATTTTTGGAAGACATCAATTTTTTCGACTTCGGTAGTGAGAAAGCAAAAAGAGAGAGATTTCCCCTGATAGGTACATTGAAACTTGATAAAGGTTCGGTGCGTGGTTGAGGTAACTAATTCAAAGTTGGTTGTCCATCGTTCGGAAAAAATGGAAGGGGTGACCTCGTTGAATTAGTAAGCCTCACCCTGACCGACAGTACCTGAATTACTGAACGGCTAACACGTAAGTGTACCATCATTAATGCTTGCTCATATTATAAGTAAAATGCAGAGCTCGATTTAGCGAATTTTCGTGAAAAATGAAGCTGTTTCAATGGCTCCAAAAATGCCTTGTTCGAAATCCATTTTGAGGCATTCATTTCAAGAGCTATAGCTCCAACGTTATTGTTCCAAAAATCAAGCATTCCAAAAGAAAGGATAAGTTCGTTGGACATCTATTTTTTAATAGAATAAATAGGTCTAATTACAAAACACGACCTGAAAAAATCACAAATATCGACTAAAAATAATTGAATGTCTCAATTTTATCAGAATACTGCCCTGACAAAGTGGGAAAAAGTCGATCGATATTAACTGAATCATAAAATACTTTTTGCCAACATTTTACTGAAAAATGTAGATACCTAAATTGCATTGAAATTGTCTGGAACTCAATAAAAACTGCAAGTAATTGAAAACGAGATCTCGATGGAACAGACAGACAGGCGGTAAGATGCGTGTATAAGCGTAACAAACAAAGTTTGGTTACGCTAAATATGGTTCAAACCCCATTACATGGGTGTTGCCGCGTAAGTAAACAGTTAATATTTCGGCTCCTGGTAAAATATAAATGTAAAAAACTCCCTATTTACGGTTTAATTTCGGAGGCCACAACCATGAAAAACCAAGATTTTGCCATCATTATGGTTCATGTTTCGGCTCCTGGTCATCGGATCCTCTAGTTTGCCAAAATGGGCAAATATAGACCCTTTCCACTACCATTTAGTGAAAACTGGAAGTCTCAAGGTGGTCAGGGGCCCGAGATCTCGATGGAACGGGCAGACAGACTGACGGAAAGATGCGCGTATAAGAGTAACAAACAAAGTTTGGTTACGCTAAAAATACAGGGTTTTGTTTTTTTACAGCAGATTATTATTTTTTTTAATATACCAGAACGTTTTAGAGTTTCGTAAAACTATAGTTGATAATATCTGTACATATATCAATTGCTCACATTTCAAAATAATTTCAACTGAAATGTGATTGATATCTTGATTGTTTTTTCATTTATTTTCATTTGCTAGGTGACACTGTCCTGTTATATTTCGATAATACACCATAGACTCTGTTTGATTGGTAATTTTCTATGGACCAGTGATCTGCGTAGAAGGGCTATAAAATGCAGAAGTAATAAACATTTGTGTGATAACTTGTTTCGTTTATTCTTCTTATTTGATGGTGTTAGGTTATAATTAATGGAACTCAAATTAAATATTGCAATGTTAAATCGGTGGTATGGTTGTATAAACTAAAAAAAGACGTCCCAAGAGCTTCTCTTCAGCCAGCCAACTTGTTGGATTCTGTACAAAGATAGATGGCTATTGATTGCAAAATCGCCGGAGGCCAGAGCCCCCCTTTTCAACCCCTTCCAATCCCCATCTTTCAGGCGCTCATCTCCTTCGTCCCACCCCCGTCCCGTCGTTGGTCTATAAGTTCCCTCTACCACACGCTCCTCGGCTGGAATGCGGTGCCCCGTTAGAAATGGTTCGTTCAACTCTGGGCCGCTTTGGCGCTTCCTGCTGCCTTCTCATTCTCAGTTCACCATCACCTTCCACTTGCAAGGACGTGTACGTGACGCCCTATGTAACTTTCTCACAGCCCATAACCGCAAACTTTAATGAGGAAAGAAACAAAAAACGCTCTGGGAAGCTGGTGGTCTCGGGTCAGTGTCACTTTGGTATCAGGCCAGCTGTAAAACTGTTGTCAGACTTATGAGGATGGAGGGCGGGTCTATCTTGCCTGAATCCAATAACTTCCAGTTCGAAGTTGAGCAGCTCTCACACATTTCATCTTCATATCATATCTAGTTGTGTGATGAATGTCATGCCTATTCGCCGTATCCAACGATGTAAACACGTATCTAGATAGTTGGCCATATCAAGAACATAGTTGCTTCGTAATTTGGCTCAGCTCACTGGGTCATTATGTTGGTCGAGGATTGTGTTCGACAAACCCGCAATATACTCGGGACCTTTTATGTTATCGTTCCGCCAACCTATGATACTGCGCACAAAATTTTCCTTGGACAAATAAGTCAGAATGATGTGTATTTGGTGGTCATATGCTCGCAAGCTCTCATCTCAAAAATACATAACATCAAGTAGTCAATCCCTCAGTAAAAATTCAGATTAGTGGGCAAATATAGATAATTGTAGGGTGGCGGAACGATAACGGAAAAGTTCCGATACTTCTTGCTAATTTGTAAATTCCTCTCAAGTTACTCAAAATTCGAAGAATAATGGAAAGGATGGCTATGATGCTGAAACGAGGAATAGTCAGGTTCCCGTTCTTCTGAAATCGGAGGAGATAAATGAATTTGTTACCTGATAAGCTCCTTAATACAGTTTATATCAATTAACTGATCCTGTTTTTAAAGTTGTAGATTCTTGAATATTAGTTCACATTTTTTAACAAGTCTAACCAAAAGCCTTTTTCACTGTTCACGGAACTCGTCAATTTAAAATTGTTAACTTGATCTGTCTCTGCAAAAACAGGAATCGTAGAACTGTATCTTAAAATAGAACAGAATGAGGTCACTTCAAGTGAAAGTGATTCTCATATATGAGGCTGTTTGATGTTCTTTGAATATCGAGCTTCCATTTGTTGCGCTTTGCCACCATTCATGCCATGCCGGCGTCCATATTCGAAAGTGGGTCGTGGGATGGCACATTAAATGGAATGCCATAGAAGAGGTGGCATCAAACCGTCCCGTACAACGGTTCTGAATTAATAATGGCTGTTGGCAGGACATCCGAATCGATTTCTGGGTCAGCCGCTCGTACCAACAACAAACTTGGCCATGAACCGCCTACACTTCATCGTCGTTCTAATTTCCACTCTGTCCTCCACTTCTACCGAACTTTTATTTAAAATTGGGCTTTCCAAATGTTTGTTGTTGTTTTGGATTTGAGTGGTAAAGTTTAATCAACTGGCTTTGATGATATTTCCCTGTAAAAATATAAAATATTTGTTTATCGAAATTTCACTGCTTTAGAAGCTTCTACTGAGTACTGAGTTTGATAAAGCGAATGGGATAACCGAATATTGCTGCCTTCAAAAACAGTAACCCACTGGTAGCTTTTTCGCATTTGTGTGTATGCACAAATCAAATCTCATTTCATCTTTGACCGATATTGACATTTTTAGGTAAGCGCGCTTTAGTGCTAGTGCCGCAGTGGTTCTGGATGCAAGCGGCGGGTCGAGCCACAGCTCATTGGAAAAATTCGCTTATTTCCTCATGCGCTCAAGTGCTTCGTACTGCATGGTTTCTTTTTCCACTGTGCACTGATCACAGATAAATTTGGGTGGATATCTCATACAGCTGTCGGGGCGGGGCGAGTCCGACTGGTCGCAGTGGGTTGACGGAGAACATGTCTAGCTTGCTTCTTCTTCTTATTCAATACTCTTCTACCTTTCTTGTAGATTGGGATGATTATTTCAATCTTCCAGTGGTGCGGTATTCTTTGATTTTTCCAAGCCAGTTGCATGACTTGATGCAGCATCTCCCCTACATCCCCCATGTAGTGTAGCAATTCTGGAGCAATCCCATCATGACCAGCTGCTTTTCCAAGATTCACCTTTTTAAGAGCTGAAACCAGCTCTTCCTTTCCAATATCGCCCGATTGTTGTGTGTTCCTTTCAGGTTGCAGTGGCATTCCCTCCTCTTTTCTCAACACGGGCTTGGGACTGGCTACGGCGGAGTTCGTCTAGCAAGCGATGTTTCAATCCTCTCAGTCCTGTCACTCTCCGCCCCATGGACAATACTTGAGTAGTCCCTCCTTGGCACTAATGTGCGCTTACCTTTTTAACGCTCCATCTTAATTCACTATTTCTCCCAACCACAGGAACGCACTGTGGAATCTTTCAAGAGCATTAAAACGTTATTTTCAAAACATTTTTCCCACCTCAAGGGTCATTAGTGGCATTGTGCGAAGTGTCAAAGGTGACATTGCAAGGGGAACCATTCTAAGGGGAGCCAGGTTGTCCCTCCGTCACACGAGGACTGACATCATGGACTCCACGAGCAGATCGGAGGGGCAAAAGTCATAAAATAATAATCGTAATACAGTGGGCTGCAGATATGTCTGGCGGTCTCGAAAATATACTAAAATTGTGATTGTTTGAGAAAAAAAATTACTTTTTGCCATGTAATTTTATATGTTTTGCTATCAACGAAAAAGTGTTAGCTTCCTCACTATCGAATTCTGGAAAGCCTTGTGTTGGTGCACGAAGTCGCAAACAATTTTTTCCTCCAAAATCAAAATTTCCACTTGCTTTTTGAGTTTCAGAGCTTGTTGATCAATTTTGGTTCCGTGTCTCTCTGTCAGTCTGTGCCAATGGGGCTTCGAACTATTAAGTTCCATCTCTAGGAGCGCTAGAGGGCGATGGACCATAGGAACATGGTGGTTGAAATGACATTCTCCTTGTTGATACCTTGTATCACCCCTTTTCGATCGACAATTTGTTCTTTTCACCATTAACTTTATCAATTTCGGTGGAAAATTATAATTATATATAAATAAATAATAATAATAATAATACACAACTGCGGTCAAAGGCTTCAAAATAAGAGCAAATCGGTAAGGTTCTTGCTTAAATGCCCCAAGCTTCTAATGTTCGGAACCTCATTTCTTGATGGTTGTCTGGAAATTCATGCAGCTTTAGTTCCTCCCCTTCTGCATTCAGCGCTGTTCTAGACAATCGTCATAGTTTGTCACGCTCATATAACTATACTAAGTTGTCCGATTTCGATGAGACTTTCAGTGATCTCAATGTAAGTGGAAAAGATCTAAAATTTAGACCTTTATAGACTCTAAATCAATTCGGAAATGCTATAACGTAACTGTGACTCCACCAACTGATAACAGTACCCAAAACTACGACTCGTAATGTACGACGGATTATTTGTAGTACAACTAAGTGAAATAAAGCTAAATGTGCCTATGCATAGCCGTTGTGCTTGTCCATCCAATGTAGATTGTGTAATGTCGTAAGAGTTGCTGTGCAATTTTTCGTGCGACGGCTGTCTCACCTTCAACTACAATCTTATCGGCAGATACGTAATTGTCACCTTCATGAAATTTCTGGTATCTGATGTGTCGATTCTCGTTTGAGGGTGACCGGGTCGGAACGCTGTGCTTCTTCCTCGACCTCATTTCCTCTGCCGTCAGTCACCATGAGTCATATAACCGGCCTTGGCGTTCCTTCGCGCCCAATTCATCTCATCAAGGGAACGTCTTAAACGCAAGGAATCAAGAGATCCTAGTGGTACAAGAGCACCCAAGTCTGATCATTCGTCCTAAAGACGACACTACTCATATCATCATCACTAAATTGGAGAATATCGCGCAAAAACCCAACTTGCGTATGGCACATAATATCTTTGTAGTAGACGCCTTTATAACAGAACTTTACCGCTAAAAACACCTAAAATCGAGCATAAAAAATTGAACTAAAAACTTGTCATTGAAGTGTGAAAATGGGGAACTTTCATGTGTTGGAATTTCACGCCTATGACCTCAGATTCAGATTCAGCGCACTTGAAAACCTCTATGTACCCACTTTCAGCTCAATAGACTAGTTTAAATAATAAACGGATTGGAAGATCCCACATGACGTAGTAGCGCAAGGGAGCTGAGATTTCCCCCGCGCGGGCGGGGACGTGACTTCATCGTTCGAATTAATTTAAAAGCAGTTTTACTTGTTAGATACCCATAATATAGCACCTCTTTGGAAAGCTCTCGCTAAGATCATTTTATTGAGCAATTACAAAATAACGTTATTAAGGTTATAAAGGAGTCCTGTGGGGGGAGGGGTCTGCAAGTATATGACTATTCGATTCAACGCTGCGTGAAAAATTACTTAGAGACCCATCCCAAACTCAATTCATTATGGCGCCTATCACCGTACTGAGGTGAGACGGTTCTTTTTGGTTCTTCTTATTTACTTTTGTGCCTATTTTCTCTTAGTAATTTTGTTTCTATTAAGTTTTCATTGAATTGAAACAAGTTCTTTTCATTCAAGTAATGTTTTCTAAATATATTTTTGTTGAAGTAAAGAATTTCAACTTAACATTTGGAGTTTCAAAAATAAATCATATAGGACTTTTGGGATGAAATTGAAGTAGCCAAATAACTTAATTTAATGCTCAAATTGAAATTAATATAAATCAAAATGAATAAATAATTGAACTATATAATGAAATTCGCGTTCGCGGCAGCGCCATTTACTAAGAAAACCCTTGATCACAAAAAAAAAAAAATAAATAAAATAAAATAATAATAAAATAAATAACACTTAAATAAAATAAATAAATAACACGTTATTCAATGAAAAGTGTTATTTTCTCTCTTTTATAGCAAACAAAATGGAGTAGGTCAACCGTTGGAAAGCTGAGTTTTGAGGCCGAATTCCAGGAATGCACTAGGGAAAAATCGGATTGAGTCTTTCGGACTTGAAAAAGTAGAATTTTTCTAATATCTAAAGTTTAAAATTTTGGGATCTGTGTCGTAACAAAAAAATTACACCAGGTAGATGGAAATTTCGTACGTTGATCTCATTTGAGTATAGTTGTAGATTATGGGAGTTGAGGCCATTTAACTGGAGTAGGGTCGAAAACACGAAAGAAATTTTAAAAATGCCATAATGTAGCTCCTATCGTCTAAGGGGGGAAACTTTAGGTTGGATGTAAATCGAACCCTAGCCGGCTGTATATTCAAAAGTGGGACAACCTTTATGTTCTGCGCTGCCACCTAATCCTTAAAACGCACGAACATGTCTCTTGAAGTTTGTAGGCTGCTTCTGTTCTACAGTCCCTGGATGTGAGCGGTGGCGATGTTCTGCTAATGGATCACACGATCACGATGCCTCAGTAGAATGACCCTTGCGGTGAACAATCCCAGGATGCACTCGCTGTTTCCCACCCTGCAAACATTCCGTTCGACGTTTTAGAGCCGATATCTCAGGAGGACTTCCCATGATCCCTCATTCATCATCTCCGCTAATTCCACCTTTCCGTCGGGCCCAGCCGGATCCCTACAGTAATACTAGTAATAATAGCCGGCTACCTAATAACAATGAACCCTGAGCATCCCCTTGCGTGCACCTTGACATTACTCTAAATAGACCCATTTATACTCGTGCGAGGGGCCACAGTACTTCCCACCTCGCATTTCCTTCCCACTGTGTTCGCGCGAAGTATTTAATTTAAATTTGTGCTTTAGGGTTTTTTCCATGTTGAAATGAATTTGTCTTAGCTCTGTATTTTCAGCACGTCTTCGTAAAAAATTAAGCTATTGCAATGGCTCGGAAAATGTTAAAATCAAAATTATTGAAAAATTTCTTCATTGAAACCCGTTTTGAGGCATTCTGAAACGATTCCTGAAGTTTGCGCTTTTTCATATATACTCGTATATATGTAATTCCAGACGATAACTCTCCTTAGGATTGATATAAAAAATCCCGTTCTTGCGCCAAAAAAATCAAGCTATCCAAACGAAAGTATGAGTTCGTTGGGCAACAATTTTTGAACACATTAAATTGGTCAAATTTCAAAAATGTACTTAAAAAATCGGCCAAAAATAAAAATACGGCCAAGAATCGTTGAATTTATAATTTTTAAACTGGTTTCAGGCAAAACAAAATTATCAATGATTAACTAGAACATTAAAAAAATTTTGGACAAAATTATGCTGAAAAACGTATTCAAATTTCATTAATACGTGCTGAAAAATCTAAAAAAAAAACCTTAATATCCAAAATCTTTTTAGAATCACCAAATTTCATTTAGTACGAGTTTTTGCCATAAAATTGGTTTTTAGCAATTTCTTTCTACTGGAATCGCACAAATTTCAATACAATTTAACATATTATAATACATAGATAATTTAAGAAAACTCGCTCATACGATCATGCTGCATGAGTGGAACTTTTTAATTATTTATTTATATATGTGTCATTCCAGACGATAACTCTCCTTAGGATTGAGACAAAAATCCCTTCCTTGCGCCAAAAAGTCAAGCTATCCAAATGAAAGGATGACTCCGTTGGCCAGCACTTTTTAAGCACATGAAATTGGTCAAATTTCAAAAAATGTGCTAAAAAAATCACTAAAAACGGCTAAAAATTGTTATGTTTATATATTTTAGCAGAATATTGCTCAAGTAAAGTTTACTAATTATAAATAGAACAATCAAAAATGTATGTACAAAAACTGGAAAAAATGCCAACAATCCAAAACCTACGTTTTTGTCATAAAATAATAGATTAACAATGTCCTTGCACTCATAGAGCTCTAATTTGAAAACAATTATTGAACATTATACAATACGATAATATACGAAAATTCACTCATATGATCATGCTGCATGACTGGAACTTTTTTTAGCACGTTTTTGTAAACAATTAAGCTATTGTTATGAGTAAAAAAGATTAATTTTTCAAATTAGAAAAAAATTTATCCGTTTTGAGAGATTCTGAATCGATTCCTGAATTTTGCACTTTTCGTGTCCGTATGCGTGTATGTGTGTTTTTGTGTGTAAACTATCTTTAAGGATTGAGATAAAAATCAAACTTCGTAAATGACAATATGAGTTGAGGAGGCCAAATTGCTCTTATTTCAAAAAATGTGCTCCAAAAATCACCATATAATAACCTAAATATAACTTTATTTTGATGATTCATCACTTTTCTTAGTGTCTCAAGTCACTATAGTAGGAATAGGAAAGGTAGATTAGTTGGTTCTGTGTGTGCAGTATTGTTAGAGAGCTTTATGGGGAGCAGCGTCCATTTAATTGACTTCCCAAACATATTATAATATCGCGTAGTTTGACAGCTGTGACGTCGGAGTGATCCTCTGGCGATATTCAACATTTCTAGACTTCCATTCTCCTTCTTGCGTTCATTTCACGCATTTCAGACCCCCCATACGAGCTTTGGCCCAGATATGAAACTGCCAGCACCCCCACTAGCACTTGTGGAATGCAAGACATCTGAGGGCGAGAGATCGGAACGCTCTTCGTCGCAAACACCATAATTGGCCGGCTGGTAATCGATTACACCGGCAGACAATCCGCAAATGGCTTTATGGGGATAGGTAGTGGGATTTATTAATGTTCTACGTATCTCTCAGATTATGTCGTTAGTTGTGGTTTTCCTTTGGAAAGCATCTTCTTTCACTTTCAAGTTCATATCCCATCACAGATTTTATAACCATCGTGACGTAGAACGCAAGCCGTCCTACATAACCTTACGATATTTAATTTTGCTTCCTAGTCCACCTATTGGTAGTGGATGCATTGGTTTTTTTTTAACTTTCGGGAGTTAGGTACAAAAACGCTGCAAATTATTACACAACGGTTTATTATTTCTGTATTAGATAGCCCTTCTACGCAGATCATTGGTCTATAATTATTATTAAGCCCCATATATATCTATTATATGATCAAAACTTGGCGCAACGGCCTCCCAAATGGGTTCACACCTTTGCAGCTCAGGACCCCACAATTTTACAGTTTATAGTAGGTGAATGTTGACAATTTTTCAAAAAATGTCAAAACTTCAAAACAAAATACTTAGTAAAACGGCAGGTCGACAAAGAAAGAAATCAGCCTCAGAGGCCCCATCAGCTATTCAGTGATCCTCCGAATCTTGTAAATGTTTTTGAGGTGTCCCGAACGAGCTTCATTAAATTTCAGCAACGTGAGTCGATTTGAAAAGAAATTAGCCTAGGGGGTTCCGAAGCTGATAATAATAACATGAGAACTGACAATAGTATAGCAATATATAATTACCAAGTGACTCAGAAAGAGTAACGCTGAGGCCACCGAGAAGTTTCAACAACCCTCGGTTTGCGCGCAAATTAAAAAGAATCAGAACTTTTTGATCAAACTCCACATACACATATCTAAAAGCGTTAAACTAAAGGAATTTCAAAACGAATTTTCATGAAGGAAATTTTGGATTCATTGCAATAGCTTCATTTTCTTAGAAAATTGGCTAAAACGTTTCGACCTTGGTAGACTCGGAAGTAATTAACCTTCTGTTGTTGGAATCGAAATGATAATTTAATTAAGGGTAATTCCTAAGTATTTACTAATCCATGAATTAATATAATTGAAGTAGCTAATTCGATTCAATACAGCTTTGTACTATACCTACCTACGTTGATTTCTAAAGCTTCACTTTATTTCATTTATTCACTTGTTCATTGTCACTCTACCGTCATGGCGTCAACTCTCTGTCATATTATATTTCTAGGTTGTTATTGTTAGCATCATCCTTCTCCAAACAACTGAAAATCAATGAGGTTATTACCTACCTTCGCTTCACGAGCCCAATAGGATGTAGAAGTTAAACTCGATTTCGGGAAGTCAGAATTCTAATGGAATTATATTATCAGCTGATACAATTGTCATAGTTTTCAAGGCGATTTTTAATATGTTTTACTGGTCAGGATTCACTCCCGTGTTGATGTATTTTTTTCTTGTCGATGCTTTATCGATAACCGGAGTGGTTTGGTTCGATTCTTTAGGCGGATACCTATAAATGAAACTCAAAAATCATTATTGTTACTTTGGAAGATTTCAAGATCTCGATTTTTGAATATTTCAGCCCTTAGGTTCTACCCTTTAGTGTTGATCGAACGTGATGCCGATGTTACGGGCACATCCCCGGCCGATAAACGATTTTTAAGCCGAATTTCTTGAAGTTTGGTCCAATACTTTTTGAGAAAAGCTTCGGACTGCATACGGCAGACGGACGGAATTTTTTATTCGATTTTTGGATTGTACGTATCTTGAAACGTAAAAACAAATTTTGAGGGGGGTTAAAACATTTTTTTCTTGGTCGATTACAAAAGTTCATTATTGAAAATAATAAGTCAAAAATTAATGATGTACACCACATGATGAGTCATGTACACCTGCCTGGTGCCTGGAGGGGTACAAGACCTTTTCGTTCAATTCAATGCATTGTTGAATAATACATTGATTGACGATTGTTAAATACTCTAAACTGTATGTCTACGATAGATACCTTTAACTTCCGTTTTTCATTAAAATGGGTTTCCACAACTTCATCGCGAGTGATTTAGTTCGTACCTTTGACTATTGAATGAAGAGATGCTTAAATCGAAACTAGTTTTTACCTACCATTAATACGTGCACCGTTCACTCCCTTGTGATAAGTTACTAGGGATATCAGATTCTTCAAAATGAATCGATTTAAATCGTATCAATTCTTTTGAAATTTATCAAAAAGGCTAGTATCGATTCTTTAAAAAGTGGATCTAGAACTAAAATGATTTCAACTTTTAACCAACTAAATTTCTATAGAAAAATTGACACAAATGTTTCACAATTTTTAATGATAAATCTTTCAAACTTGAAATAGGTAGGTACCTAACTATGTTGTTCATGAGACAGGGGTAGTACGTACACGTATTAGGTACTTAAATTCCAATAACGTTGAAAGTTCATTACTTACTTGTAAATATGCAATATTTCATGAACGTTCTATCAGCTTGAGCTCTTTTTATCGACTTCATCCAGCAATATAATTTGTTCATAGATGAGAGAATGTGTGTGGATGTTGATAATATGTATATCAAGAATCAAAGCTTATGCAACAATAGTACCTAACTATATTTCAAAAATATCGACCATTACCAATACCATAAAACAAACGCTTCTTAAGGTGCTTTTATTTCTACAGTAAACATATTTACCTAATTCTTCTTCAACATCAATTACCTACGTTTGTGGAGGTGGTTTTTCATTATGTCATTTTCGTCGTCTTGACCCACATCTGTCCCAAGGACCGGAATTTACGTAAGACGGATGTATAAGAAAGAAAACAATGGGAAACTGTGGGCCTGGCTAAAGTCACCAAAACAATAGGCAAGCATCAGTGGGAGGGGAGGACACATTTGTGGCACTCGAGCAAGGTCGGGTTTAATTTTTCCTCCGATTACTTGACTTTCTGAACCATATCCCAAGTTCTCACCATATCTGTTTCACGATCAAAATTTTCCCTGTGGTGTATTCAAAGTAGTTGTTTTAGTTTTAAAAATGGATGGGAAAAAATGATAGGCTAATGATGTAGGTTTTGACAAATATTTCAAGGTAATTTGTAAACGATCTTCTGTTTGAAATTGAAACATTTATTGGCATTTCCATCGACCAAACCATTAACAGATGTGGTGGAAAAAACTATGATTCGACTTATGGTTTGAGGAATGTATAATCTGAAGTGGAATCTGAATATTAAAATGTTTGCTAAACTATGTAAAATTAGAAGAATTAGATATTAGGACCTATGCTTAGGTAGTAACATACTCGTACATTGTACCTACCTAATTATTATTACCTAATTCCCACTATTTATTTGGATAGTAAATTTTCTTAAACTTCAATTTCTTATAAGCAAGGTTCTGGTGTTTCTGTACTCTAGACGTTTTTACTCTATTCACTTGATAAACCTTGATTACCTGCAAAACTCATAAAATTATTCAAAGGTAAAAGTGAAATGGCTCCAAACATAGGTAATTTGTTTTTCATAGTTTCTTCATGTTTTTTCATATGATGTACATATTCATACATGTAGGTGGTGTGTCTTTCCAGACGATAACTCTTTTCAGGTCTGAAATAAAAATTCCGTTGTCGCTTCATAAAATCAAACATTCTTTTCGAAAAAATGATTTCATTGTGCAGTACTTTTTGAGCACAATGAGCTTGAAATCAAGTATCAAAAAATGTGATGGAAAAATAACTAAAAATGTCAAAAACTACTATAAATCGTTGAATTTATAGTTCTAGCAGAATTTTATTCAACTTAAGTTTAATAACTATATAAATAAGTAGAACATTCAAAAATTCATACGTAAAATTATGCTGGAAAATGAAGGTACTTGAATTTAATTAATATAAAAACATCGACAAGAACCGAAAAAGGAAAAAGAAGAAAATTCAAAATCTCTTTTTGATTAGCAGATCATCATTTAAAAAAAGTTTTGTTGCCATAAACAGTTTCTTCTTTCTCTAAATGCTTATAAATTTCAAAACAATTAACCATGAATGTAATACGATACTTTACAATAATTTGCTCATATGATTATTTTTCGTGACTATAACTTTTTGCATTGTGCTCAATAACCTTACAAACTATAAGCTTGGAAATGCTGTCATTTGAATGTTTAATTTCGATGATTCAACCCAGACCCTCTATTTTGATAGAAGGTATTCCACTCCCGCAGAGCCTCCAGTGAGCCCCTCCCTCAAAGATACCCTGAATCCGCATTATTATTTAACGCACTAGTACATGAGAATTATCCCCTAACAGTTTCGAATCTTGAGGGTGAATGGCAAATTTCGTAAAAACTAGCATTCATCTGGTAAACACTTCATATTGATTGATTACAAATTTGGTAAATGCATAATTACATTTTCAGTGAAGAAAATTTCCGTAAATTTTGATTTCAACATTTTTGGGGCCATCGCCAGGGTGGCCCCCTACTGGAAAAGTCAGGAAAAACTTGGAATTGTCTGGGAATTCTTTGCGTCGGGAAAAGTCAGGGAATTTTGCAAAAACCACCAAATGTCAGGGAATTTTTTAAATGAAAACTTGGTGTAATAATTTAAAGCGTTTTTAGGTATATTATAACTCCTAAACATTCAAACTTCAATAGCGTATTTAATCATACTAGGTACATATTATTTTATAGGTGAGTTATACGAATGACAAAAATAATTATCAAGAGTTGTGGTTAAACTGTTCAAAAGTAACAACGCTACGCGCACTTAAAAAGTGAATGGATATGCCATTGGCTTCCCTAGTAACGACATCACCTAGAGTAAACCATTTGAGAGAAAAATCAACTGAGTATTGAACTGGGGAGAAAAAACCCAGCAGAGTAGTGGATTGATCCAGTAAGAGTCCCGAAACTAGTTTGTATACATAAGCTAGGACTTCTCAGGAGAGTTAAGGAGGGGGAAATTGGCCCATTGGAATGTGGAGGCATGTGTTATAAATTCACAGAGCAACTTTTCAACGAACGATTTTTGTGGGATGGGAAATCAGGAGGTTATACTCTCTCTGGCAACTATTGGTAGTAGGTGAAAAAAAGCGACATTTTTTGCTGTCAGACGAAAATTTTGAATTTCCCTAGAGCTAAGAAGGAAAAATATACTTCAACAAATAGCTTCAGATCACAAATTGAGAGACCATGAAATATCAAATAAAAAGTCATGCAGCATGATCGTATGGGTGAATTTTCGTTAATAATCGTATTACATTTAAGTTGAATTGTTATGATATTTGAGCACTTCGAGGGCAATGAAATTGTTTAATATAAGTAGACTACGTATAAGTAGTCTGTTTTTTTGTTCTTTTTTTTCTATGTTTTTTCTTTAAATCATAAAATTTTTGTTTTAGAAGCATTAAAGGTACAATAAAATGACGAGAAAAAAAATTGAATTTGATATTTTTTGTCAGGGAAATCTGAAGTTCGGTCAGGGAAATGTCAGGGAAATTGAAAATTTCCATTTGGGGGCCACCCTGCATTGCGATAGCCTCACTTTCTTCGAAAATTCACTAAAATGCCTCATGGTTCGCTGTTTGCCTTTTGACATGGTACGCCTCATATATATGTAGGTATTATATCTTTCTTTGGTTGCAACGATCTGTGACGTTCTTAGAGGACTTATTACTTTGGTCAAGGTCTGACTGTCGTACTTGTCTCTGAAAGATGTCATTGTGTCGACCGTGTGGTTGCGGCCATTCGTCTGGTGGTATATGCGTACCAGGGAGCTCACCGGGATGGAGGGACGTAGCGTGACTGAGAGGGCATTTCCTACCCCCGACCTCCGCCACTTCCGACCGCACGCACGCCACATCGCTCGAGTGCCCGCTGTAGTGGGCAACATCGAGAGCAAAACATCATTGTTCCATATTCCACGTTATCGGAAACTATTATCGATGTGTACCTCACTATGACGAATGATCGTTGGTGATTCGAATTTGTGCAACCGCAGTTCTCGTGAATTCATCCTAATATGCCAATCAACTTACTTCTTTGGTGCGGCAGTACCGTCAATATTGTTTCCGAGTCTACCAAGGTAGTGGAAATAATAGAAAGCAGAATATCTTGGAGAACGAGTGATATCCTCATTAACTTTCCAGTCTTTGCAACTCTCATGATCGGGCGTGCAGACTTTTATCTCGGACGTAAAGCAGACAAAATCACCTGAACAGCTCTCATCAGATCGCCCTTAAATGGGTACATCTGTCTGTGTAATTTAATAAACATAAATTCAACTTTCGTGACGTGGAATTTCTCATTTCTGATCAAAGAATCAAAATTTCCTTCCTTGATAATCCCGACGGCAAATGTTCAGCTCTAAACTCCACACTGGATGAAGATTTAATTTTAATTTTTTTTTATCCATTGCAATAGATTCATTTTTTACAAAAATTCCCTGAAAGAAATGGAATAGCCCATTACACATTAAGGATGAAACGAATTAATTGAATGCTTTTAATTACTTCCTAAAAGCGAAACCTTTGTGATAGATATTCTGTTTATGATACGAAAACCTCTCATATTCGGAAAGTAGAAACTAACGACAATCTCAATTAATTAATACTAATGGTCAGAAGGAACCGCGTGATCACGAAATATTGACATCGATATACCTTCGCTATCAACCACCGAACCACTCCAACCTTGTAGGGGTTTTTCTTCCATTAGTTGTGATGACCCGTGAATACTTTGCCATTTCCCATTAGGTTTAATCAAAGTATTGATCGTGCTGTTCGGAGGCTGCCGACCAACCATCGTTTGGATGGTGTGTTCTTTATTATTGCCAGACTATCTTCCTTGCCATCAGCATCGATTAACATTGACGCACGCTCGATTAACATTAATGATCTTGAGAGAATGGAGAAAGACAATGTGAAAAGCGCAGGATTTAAAATGGTCCATCACGTAAAGTTTAGATATCATTAGGGAGTTGAGAAAGTTGAGATTTGATTAGTTACCAGCTGTACCTACCCTGCCACGCTTCGGTGTAAATTCAGTGGTTCATCATTTATAACTTTATACTATGCCACACCCCACCCAGATAAACCTCGTTCAAAATTCAACATCTTGAGTTGAGTAGGAACAAAATTAGCTGCAGAGCTCACTCCACTGTTTATTAAACTGTATAATATATCACTCCTTGTATATTATAGTGTTTTGCCGTGTTGTAATTATATGTAGGTATTGTACCACACTCTGAGAGGCCCTGTTCCAAAACGAAATTCAGCTCCTCACGTTGAATATGAACGAAATTAATTACAGAGCTCACTCAGCATATTAGAGTGGTACCCCGAGTTATAATTATACTCTACCGCACCAAGAAAAGCCCCGCTCCATAGTTCAACATCTCAAATTGAATAAGAACAAAATAAGTCACAGAGCCCACTCAGCTGATAACACTGTTTTTCAAGTTGTAATGGCGAACTTTCATGTGTTGGAATTTCACACTTTTGAAATCAAATTCGGATTCAGTGCACTATAAAACCTCTACTACCAATTTTCAGCTTAAAAGACCGTTTAGTCTGGCCAATAAATAGGTAGAAAGATCACGCGTGACGTAGTGTAAGGGAGCTGAGAGTTCTCCCAGGCGGGCGGGGGCCTTGACGTCATCATGGAAATGAATTTCAAGAGCTGTATTACTGTTCAAATACCCATCACATTGCACCTTTTTGGAAAGCTCTTGTTCAGATCTTTCTATTGAACAAATGAAAAATAACCATGAAAATTCTCCATTATACTCCATCACGCCCTGCTCCGAAGTTCAACATCTTAAGTTGAATCGTAACCAAATTAGCCACATAGCTCACAATGCTGATTTTAGTGTTCCTCTAGCTGTAATTCCTCTACCACTCCCAATGGGACCCTGCACCATTGTATCACAAGTTGAATAAGAACTAAATTACGTATTTTTATGTTAAATTGAAACGAAAAGAAAAAATAGTGATTTCCCGGTTGCAGGTGTGTTAATGAGTTAAGCTTATCAGGATGGAGTTCGTCATTTCATTCGACTCTTCTTCCACTAGAGAAGGCTCTCTGTCGAAGTTGAATGTTCTAGGGTGAACAGAGAATTTAGCTCAAGAACAAGGGGTTCCTTCAATTCCCTTGGGAAGGGGATATTCGGAATCAGGGTAAAATTTCCTATAAGGGCCAAAAAATAATTTCGTCCCACTGTGCGTTTCCGTGGAAACATGAGATTTACACCTGAAAGTCAACCAATTATATTAAATAACTCGGGAAACGCAAAAAATCGCTAAACATTTCGATTGAATATCAAAAAAGAGGGCTTAAAGAAGTGGGGGCAAAAAAAACGTGAATTACCTTCTCATCTGTTGCCCTTGTGCGACTTGTGATCAAAATTCTTGAATTTCTATAATATATTTCAATCTTTTGGTATAATTGCGGGGTTCAGGTGAAATAGTTAGAACAAGATTTCAATCACTGGGATAATTTATTACGCTATTCTTTATGTCGCTCCAAAAGAAAGGTAATAAGGGGGGGTTTTCTATCTAGCCGGTCGGTTGCTTAATTTCTTATATTCACTTCTTTTAAAGATGAAAGAAATACCGCAGGAGAGAGAGAGAGAGGTATGCGGGATAGCAATGGATTAGGTAATAGAATAAACAATAGGAGTTTATATAATATTATTGCTATTAACGCAAGATGTAAGAGAAAGGGACTCACCGTTTTGAAGGTTCAACAACGATTGGCTTCTCGCCGTGGGGGATACCAGCGATCACGACGTTCCATTGAACGAATCATCGTAACTTTAATTCCAAGGTGGGTCAATTATTATTTTGAAAAATGCGTTATGACGTACTAAAAAATAATACAGGATAGGACACTATTGGTAACATTTTATCAGGTAAAAGTTGTACTCACTCCTTCCTATGACTTCCATTGTGGCAGGCTAAGAAGCCCCAAATGAATCTGTCCGCTGCTAACTACAGTGTGGACGGGATAAGTTGGAGGTTCATAGTCGCTCGTAGTAAGATCGTGCCCGAATAGGAAACGATGACTCGTTCAAATAAACTTTTCACAGCCATATAAGGTTGTGAGGATGTTAATATTTACGTTTTGGGGACTATGAACTCATCATAAACAATGTTATGCACAAAAAATTTCCAAGTTTTGACTTGACCATGTCTACCTAGATCGGTTATTTCGCCCACTGTGCGCCGTCCAGAGCTTTTCTCCAAAACCAGAGTTTATGGTTACCCACAATTTCCCTCCCTTATTGTTTGTGGAATTTCTCCCAGAATTTCTCCTCCTCAATCTGGCAAGGAATACTGTATTTTATGAACTCAAGGGGATAGTATGGAACTTGTAATTATCTCAGACTCACTCAGCGCAATCAAGAAACTTCAAAATATAAATCCGGACTACAACCATAAGCCCTGTAGAAGCGGAAGTACTGAGAACGGTAGGCCATATTAGGGAAAGCGGATGTCGATGCATATTGCTGTGGGTAAAAGCCCATCAAGATATACGGGGAAATACGGTTGCGGATGCCGAGGGAAAAAAAGCCACTTTCCGGGAAACGGTGGATATAGGTTTCGCTCTATGCCCCATCACCGACATGCATAAGATTTTCCAGAGAGAACTAATGAATAACTGGCAAGCAGAATTTCTCAACTATAGGTCGGGAGATGGGTAAAAGGAAATGTTCCCTCAGGTTATACTGAAGCCATGGTTCAATGACGTACCCAGCATGCCTAGATCCTTCTACAGGACTCAGACTAGAATGCGCACAGGACGCTGCCTAACGAGAACGCACCTGCATCAAATTAATCCAACTGAATCCTCGTCATGCCAGTTTTGTGAAGAAGAGAATGAGAGCCTCGAAAATATATTGCTTTGCTGTCCACTGAACTACGTGGAAAGGACTCATCTTTATGAAAAACTCACCGGAGTAGCAACCGAGCCGTTCAATGTCCATTCCTTTATTGCAAGTGCGGATATAACTATATAGAAAGCCCTTTTTACATTTATATCGGATATCAACAGACATTTATAAGTGTTCCGCTTTGTGTGTAAATAAGAAATTGACAATTGACTTTCAAAACTAGGAAGTTTGCTGTATGTCGCATAATTATGTATTGTATGAGTGAATGTTTGTAAACCTACGTTTTGCTATGGCTGTATGGGGTTTCCCCATGCCAAATAAAAGAGAAAAAAAAGGTTTATGAAATTTGGCTGAAAAATCATACATCGGCCGGGGATGTGTCGGTATCATCGGCATCAACTTTGATCAACCCTAAAGGTAGTAATTAAGGGATGAAATATTGGAAAAATCGAGGTTTCGAAAACTTACAAGGTAACAGTAATATTTTTTTATCAGATCGTTACGATCATAGCGCTTACCCCTAAAGCACTGTATTTTATTTTCTAGGTTTTGAGATTTATTATTTTTCAACCATTTTCTTTTGGCCAACGACATGTTTCATCCAAACTTCACATGTCACCAAACTTTCTTGCATTTTCATCCACTAGAACTTTTGTGCGAAGATATTCGGGAGAAGGGATTTGGTTTCAGTCATGCAGCATGATCGTATGAGCGAATTTTCGTAAATTATCGTACTAGATTATGTTACATTGTTTTGAAAATTGAGGATTTTGAGGGAAAAGAAATTGTTAGTTACCTTTTCTATGGCAAAAAACTCGTTCTAAATAATATTCTGTGATTCAAAAAGAGATTTTGGATTTTTAACTTTTTTAGAGTTTAAATCAATTTTTTAGCACATTTATATGAAATTTAAGTACATTTTTCAGCATAATTTAGCGCATTTAGTTTTTAATGTTCTATTTTATAGTTAATAAACTTTATTTGAGCAATATTCTGCTAAAAAATATAAAGTTAACGATTTTTAGCCGTTTTTTGATATTTTTAGTGATTTTTTTTCAGCATTTTTTTTTTTAATTTGACCAATTTAATGAGCTCAAAAACGTTCGCTTGGAAAGCTTGATTTTTTGGCGCAAGAACGGAATTTTTATCTCTATCCTAAGGAGAGCTATAGTCTAGAAGCACACACACACACACTCGCACACGCATTTATACTAATGAAAAAGCGTTAAGGTGGGTTCACACCCAGAATTGCGGAAATGCGGCAATCCGTAAATGCGTTCGGCCTTCAGATTGGCTAGTGCCAGTCGGAAGGGTGGGGTGAATATCTTGAGACGGACTGTCCACATCTGAAAAATTAGATATTTTACCGGATTGCCGCAATTACGTCATCCGTCAGGTGCTGTTGTTGGTTGTGTTATCTTGATTTATGGCTGTGGTCGAGTGCGAGTCCGTATTTTTACGATCCTCGAATTTTGATTTCATTTATAGAAAATATATTTCTGTAGGGCTTGTGTATAGGAATAACAATAATAAATAAATAAAACATTCAAATTGAACACGGTTTTATGCAGATGAGGCCAAGTTGGGTCAAGAATACGTAGGTATAGGTACCGATTTTGCGATCTCACAAACTACTTAGCTTCCTAAAGATCCTCTTCCATTTGTGTTTTGAGACATTCTTTGATTATAGATCGGCAATTTTCTGCTTTTCGAATAATTAGGTATTTGAGAAGAGAACACTTTTGCAAAACGAAGAGGAAGTATACAAATACTACTTGTCCTTACGAAATGGATAGATTACCTACGTCAACTAAGTACTTCATAAGGTGCATTCAACGCATAAATGATTTGTAATGCGCCAACCTACTCAGATTTTCGGGTAGAAATACAATGTTATCTTGGGATAAGTAGTTGATGAAAGGACCGAATAGTTACCCAACAGTCTCATTTCAAAACGACGTCGCCGTTGCAGTTTTAATGTACATACATAACAATTTCTTCTGTATGCTCTCATGTTATTTAATGAGTTTATTATTCAACATTGTTTATGGAGCTATGATGTCCGTGAAATGTGTGATAGGTTGGAGAAAATTCGGGAGGAAATAGGTCTGTTTGGGAAATGCAATGGTAATAGAAGACACAAACATTGATAGTTATGAACGGTCTGCCACAATTCCGCACTCCCCTCCACTACTTCTAACCGCAGACGCAGTGCCTCATTTCCGCTATTCCGGGTGGATGGGAACCCACCTTTAAACTCCAGGATTCGTTTCAGAATGCCTCAAAACGGATTTCAATGGAGAAAATTATGATTTTAAAATTTTCCGAGTCATTGTGCAATATTCTACGACATTTCGCTAAAAGGGTCCTTTGATCCGATGGCAAATCGGATATTTTCGACTTCTTCGGGTGAGCTATGATGTCACACGACGTCGAACAAATTTCCGTCTCCGGTGTCATCACCAAGTTTCATCCGTTGCAAAATGTATCTTGAGAAACGGAGCTTTTCGAGTGTATCTTTTTAGACTGGTAAACTTCGTGCAGTTGATCCCCCACTTTTTTTAACCTATCTTCTTTAGTACTTACAACTATTTTTCATCCTTCTTTGAACTATTTACGGCATTTATTTTCTCCATAATTTTGCGGCACTCTTCATTTCTTGTGATCATTTTTCGCTATGAGATGGAATGAATATCATTCGCATAATTTTTCCTCCTCCACTTGAAAAGTATCGGCTTTTTAAAAAACGTAAAAACGCAGTTTAAAATGTTCCCTAGTGAACTGTAATAACTTTTCCGTAAGGGCCTTCAGGATTGGAGTAGAAGGGATGTGTTTAATCTATTCCACTTGTGTTAATGGAAGATTCGCGTGACATTCGAGATAAAAATGGTTTTTGCATATTAAGAGTACATCGCCGGGAACTAACGTTGAGTACTTGATGCATGTTTAGGAAATCATCTCATCTTGGGATTAATAAAAGGTAAGCGTCCTGAATATTTTATCGGCAAAGAGCAACTACATCCATCATAGTACACGTCGAGGACCTTCTTCTAAATTACTTTCACCCAAGTGGCCCATAGTCGGACGGACGGCCATAGAGGGAAATGGTGAGTTACAGGCTGTTTTTCCTGCTACAGGAATTTTCCAGGGGACTGAATAAAAAGAATGATTAAATCTTATTTATTTATTTTAAATAAATTATTTTCAACAATGAAATTTTGTAATCCATCAAGAAAAAAAAAATTTAACCCCCCCCCCCCCTCTCTAAATTTGTTGGTTTACGTTCCAAGATGCGTAAATTTCTAAAATAGAATTTAAAAAAATCCGTCCGAAGCTTTTCTCCGAAACTACTGGGCTAAACTTTACCCAGATAAGATGTTCATTTGCCTTCACACATAAGTGTATAACAATTGTCAGAAATTGTGAACAATAAATCTGTATAACAGTTTATATAGGTACAGTAAGTCCTTATCAGTAGCAATACATATACAAAATTTCTCCTTCAATTGTGGTCAAAAAACACAAAACCCATGTAATTTGGCTCAAAAATCATCGGTCGGGAATTAAATGCCTGTAACATCGGCATCAATTTCGCTCAAGCCTAAAGGATAGAAAAGGTGGCCGCCTGGGTGGGAAACCTGGAATTCCTGGAAAAGTCAGGGAATTTCGTATGTATAAAATTGATATAAATCTGGAAATTTTTATGTATAAAATTAACTTAAGTCAGGGAATTTCGAATGTACAAAATTAACATTAGTCAGGGAATTTCAGAGGTACGGAGAGTTCTTAAACAAATTATCGGTAACTGTAAGGTATCTCCAAATGAGACTGGCTCTAAGCTTTTATACTTGGAAAACATAGTTCTGTCTAATGCTTCTGTTGTCACAAACAAAATAACACAAGCCTACTTGTAAACAAAGCAGGGGTGTCCCCCCCCCCAAGCGCAACGACCCCCCCCCCCCCCCCCCCCCCCAACTAAAAGATTTATTAAATAGGTAATGTAAATGATACACTGATGTGATAAAGAATGTTGTATTTCTTGTTTTACAAATGTAAGTAATTAATTTGTTAGTATAAATCTTATTACTTGTTCATAAAAAAATTAAAAAAATACTCATTTTTCTACCCCCCCCCCCCCCCCCAAAATTTTAACGACGCAGTTTGCGTCGTGACCCCCCCCCTCCCCCCCCTGTGGGCACCCCTGAACAAAGTAATAATCGTAAGTTGTGTTCTGGACAATTCATGTTTCGCAACTGCTAACTTCACACAACGGTTACACGGTACAACCATCCTCGTTGTTAGATGGTTGCCATAGTACCCTAGTGTAATAAAACGCCCGTCACCGGGCGGTATCGGCTTTTGGCGATCGATTCTCGATACCGATACCAATGCCTAAGAATCGGTGGTATCGAGAATCGGTATCGGGAATCGACTCATCCCTAATATATATATATATAGGTTACCTAGTTGAAATTAATAACTTCAGTCCATTCCTTTACACTAGGTACTCCTGCAGAATCACCGCCAAGGCATAAAGACGATGTGCAACCTGGTTTTTGTTTACATTCAGATTATTCAATCCATGGTCCCTAAGTTAGGTTTTAGTTATGAATAGTTAAATTAAAATTAAATGAGTAAATGAGTGGATAAAATAAAACCGATTTCAGCTCTTGGCTGGATGGAAGCTTCCGTCGTGACAAGTCGTCGATCCATGCAATACCTGGTATAAATTATGTTCTACCGCATTCTCCCACAGTTAACATAGGAGTTCGGTCCCTTCAAAGTCTTCCATCTAAATAGGAAATTATGTAGCAAATCAATTAGTAACAATAAAGGCAGGTTTAACGCGGTGAATTTAGCGAGGAACACGCTTTTACCGGGACCTGACAAGTGAAAAATGTCACGAAAATACGAGATGAAGTAGCGGCGGATCTAATTTCTTTGCTATTCAACCTATAGAGCTGAGATTTGAAATGGAGAATCTAGTGTTTAGCCGAGGCTCAATGTGAAAGCAAACACTTCAGCGGAGTCAAGCGACTTTTTTTTTTTTCAATTTTCATTTGTGACTTACTATTCTTGAATATTTTATCGATTTAGTGATACCGAATTAAATAATTTATTTAAATGATAAATTATGTAATTTTTGTTATTATGTAATATGTATGACTGATTGGTTAGAATTAATATCGTGGCTTTCTTACATTCCTAATACTAATGGTATTGATCAGTCAGGGAAATCGCTGGAATAGTCAGGGAATTTTAAAATGGTAATTTGGCGGCCACCGTGGTAGAATTCATGGGCTGGAATATTTAAAAAATCGAGATCTCGAAAACTAGACGTTCAAATTTAAAAATCAGTTTTTTTCTCTAGTCATTAGTCTTACTGTGGGCTCCTGAGCTGTATCGAAGGATACATTTATGTTATGACAATGATGTCAGTATTTCAGGTTCTACCGGCCTCAGGACGTGGTTCAAGGTGAGAATGACTTCATAGCCCATTTTAACTTTCACCGTTAGGTGACGCACTTCCAGTTACAGACTTCGCGCGCGGGCATGTCATGTCGATTCTCTGAAGATTCTCTTGAAGATTCATGTCTGTATGATTGAATAACACAATTCAATCCCAACATAACTAGGTAGTTTGTGCTGATATAATAGGAAGCAAAATATGTCTGCTAATATGTGGCAGTATACCTTTCTCACTTATTACTGCTTGGGACGTATAGAATCAGTAGAAGAACAAAGTACTAGTCAATATGTTTGACTGCAAACTAGTAGTACCTATGTGGACATGAGTCATTCTCAGATTACAGTCCATTTTGGTGTCCACTAGACATAACACATTCAAATCGAAGATTTCGTTTCCGAGTCAACTTATAGGTTGCGAAAGAATATTGTTTCAACTTTCGGGAGATGGAAAAATTGTTGTCTCCTAATCAAAATTTGCACTCGCATTTTACGTTTTAGACTATTCTGAACAACTTTGGTTTCGAAGTGTCTGTCCGCAAATCCTTGTAACCGGCCTAATTTCCACAGTTTTTGTCCAATTTTGATGAAATTCTCAGGGAATGTGCGGGTTAGAGTGTAGATGGTCCCTATCAGTTTCATTGTTTCCAAATAGGTATCGGTCAATCTCGGAGTTTTGTCTATAACAATAAATATCAGATTTGACCATGCGCAATAGTTACTACTCAACCGATTGCGGTAAAATTCTTAAGATACGTCCTAGAACATACGAGAAGATACGTCCTAGAAGATACGTCCTCGTACATCCAACTACCTCAATCCCTTACTGCCGAGTTTGAACTTAATCAGAGTGATTTATCATAATAAATATACGTTTTAAGAAATTTACGATTGCGCATGCGCATGAAATTTATAGGGGGCCATTTCACAGGCAACCCGCACAATCTCCGAAAATTTCATCAAAATCCGACTAAAACGGGTTTACAACAAAAGACAGACACAAGAAAGACTGACATGGAACCGAGATATGCAATGCAAAAGAACTGGTCTAATACAAAATATAGTTGCTTTTTTCAACCCCCCCCCCCCCCCTCTTCACATTAAAATATATATCCTATCATCATGTTTCAAATGTGGCCTTTTGACATATGTTAGTGTTAGTATTATATGGTTCCCAGTTAAATATGTCATAATTAAAAATGCAATACATCAAAGAAAAATTGTCGGGAAAAGGAAGAAGAGGAAACAGAATCTGAAATGTGAAGTAAGATGGGTCGAAATGGGCTATAATAAGTTCAACGGACGGAAAACGTTTATTTGTGATTATTTTGTGCTATCAACTCGAGAAAATCATGTAAAATTTGGACAGACACAGAAACACACAGACAATTTTAGGTCGAGGAAATTAAAGACTGACTACGTTCGTCAGTGGAGTGGCCTGAGTAATAATTGTGTCTGAGTACGGTTTTTTAAATTAAAATTGAACTCAACTTGTTAAGGTGATTTGGATCATGTAGCATATTTTTCCTTGTCTTGGTCCACTTACTGTGACACAGCAGGGAAAACAAGAGTTAGTGCATAGCTATTCCATTTTGTTTCTGATTAATTAACTCTCCGAATCTGGATTATCTAATTCTCTTGTTGAGATGGCCCTTGGCAATCTGATCTATCGAAGCTTGTAGTTTGTGAGCTACTGCTTTTATTTCATCTCCGCTAACAGTCCGAGAAGAATTTGTTCCTGTTGATCCAGTTTGAATTGAGCGATCGGCTGTCTTCCATTTCCAACTGACTAGATTACATAGACTGTTGAAACCGCAGCGTCCACCTCATCCATCTGTCTCGGTTTAGAGTTCGGAACGGATTCAAGTTTTAGAGCCTGGGCTTGATGGAAGGGACCTTTTTGATGGGCAATCCCGGGGTTTTGGAAATGGCGCAAATGAAAGGAAGCTCCGGTTTCGTATTGAGGATGGATTTCGCGTGGGATGCTGAGGGGCATTGTCCTTCCCTCGACTTCTATCAGCAGGCGGGCACGCGCCCTGCGGGTTGACCTGGCAGTGTTGCATTGTGTTGTTGCTGGAATCGGGATGAGAGGTTTTTCGTTCCGCTCAGATGAAGCGCCCTCATACGTTCTCACAGCCCCAGAACCGAATCAGCGCCCGTTTATAGGTCTCACCCCTCTTCCGGGTATAAATTTGGACACCCTCCCTACATGCCGTAAAAAAAGAAGGATGGGTTCAATTTACACTTCATTCATCTTCTTGCGTCTGCAGCCGGTGTTGGGAGTTTTTGCTCTGCAACTGAATCTATTTGAACGTGAAAAACGGCTGCCTAGTTTGGTGGGCAGTACAGCATCCTGCCGTATTGTATCATGGAGTTATGGAATTGTTAACAAAATGAAATGAAACTATTGAAAATAATCTATACCGTACAATTATGTCCCTATATTCTGCCCTGTCATAGGCATTTAAAATCTCAATAACATGTTTTTTACTCAAATGCTGCCTCACTAGGTATTCAAGAATGCTAGTTTAGTATTTGCACCTACGACCATCTGTAGGAATAAATATTGATGATATATTGGAATTCCCGTAACTTGAAATATGGCAGTTTCAAACATTATTTCGTTAAATAACTCGTGTTACTGGCATACTGACTCTGTAAACGAATACGGAGATTTCTCTTTACCGAAGGAAAATACTTCCTTACATTCCTTAGGCTCATTAACCCGGGCAGATCGACATAATTTTGAAACTGTTGTAATGTATCACTCGGAAGTTCTTTCTAATCATCAGAAATTCTCCTAATGTATGTATCGTATAATAGGTATACAGTTAGTTTCATCGCCTGCACCGTTCAAAGAAAATGGCCATCTTGCTCTTGGTCTTCGTAAAATAACACACTCGATCCTTCGCTTGTACCGAATCCAATTATCATGCCTAGCTCTTCAACAACCCATGGTCAAACTAACTGTAGCCACGGAACAAGTAGTTATCCAGATTTACTAATTATTCTCGAGAAACTAGCCATCGTGAGTATGCACAGGATGAAATGTAGTTTAGTTGCTCGATGACATTACCAGCAGCAAACTGACAGATATTTAAATACCGTTAAGAAAATACACTTTCTGTTCATCCACTCTCACATCACTTTCCCCGTGAATCGTTGTTACCGCTGTCACTATGGTTTATTGTTAATAAAATGTTTCAATAAATCAGAAGATATGCTACTTTGAAAAATTGTTGTTGGCACCGAGAAGGTTCGACGACATAGGATAGCAATATTACTACGTCATCCCTCTTACAAATATTAAGATGATTTACTAGTAACTGACTCACGAAGTGTGCCCATAATTCAACTCGGCCTGCAATTATAGTTTTATGGCTGTATGTTCCGCGCTACAGATCGCAACTTCGGAGCTATCGCCTTGAAATTTAATAGGTAGACTTCCATAGATATCTGGAATAAGGTGTATAGTTGTTGGTGCCTATCAGACTCGATGCAGCGGTGATAAAGTCGACAAAGTCCAATGGAACAGCTCGGAAATATGTGTTTGGTTCGGATTTAGATAGTTTTTGAACTCTTAAATCCATTGAGACGACTTTCAGAGCGATCTGATTAGATGTAACGAAAGTATTATCATCGACGATATTGGATGACAACAAAATAAAAATACGTGGTTATTGTAGTTTTCGAAGTTTTGGGATGAATTGAATCAATTTTCAAACTTCGTGAGTAACCTGGTCAACGGACCCACTAGTTTGAAGTTCTCCATGACTGGCGAGTCATAATATTATAAGCTGTGATTAGTGGAAGGACGGAAATATCCAAATCACTGTTATGCATCTGCAGATCTTTAGAGTAGGCCGCTTCGAACGTATAGATAGTTACAAGAATCCAGTGATGGCAAAAGTTGTCGTAAGTCTACCGGTAGGAAGCAGGAAGAGAGGGAGGTCAGGTCGTCTTGAATGCTCATCCGAATCATTCTCGCGCACCATTGCCCTCCGGCACACACCACAGCAAGCTTGCGAGGGCTATGTCACGCTCCAGCCCCATGACAAGGCGCAAGGGGTGGGCGTGCGGGTAAGGATGACATTTGCTCCAACCTCGATTACATGAGCGAACAGGCTCACTTCAACTCCAGTATTTTACGAGTTGAAAGCTTCACTACCTTTCTTAGCTTTCTTTCCGAAAATCCGGACTGAAAATGAAGCAAGTAATTGCGTCTTGAAACACAACCTCATGAGCCATTTGTCAGTTTGGTTCATTATTTTCAACGATGACTCAATCCAGGAGCCAAGGCCAAAAATAGGTAGTGATTTGAGATGAAGGTTTGAGATTGGATTTTGAAGATTTAGTCCGTTCTGGGTGAGAAAATCTTTGTCTGTCGTCTCAAAATTGGTGGAATACAAAATGGCGGCCTCATAAAGATTGCTTAATTTGTCCATTTTAAAGTTTTCTCTAATAATTCTTAAACTTTGCATCCTACAGAAATTTTTATGCATAGCAAAGTAAAAGGCCGTTTTTGCGAACTTCTGTGCAAAATGACATAAAATTCTTAAGTTCGGCTGTAAGTCAATGGGGAATGGTCTCAGCTAAAATATTCTCAATACGAGCTTTGGAAAGTATTTAACCCTGAATCAAATGAGGTTTGGCAGACCTTGAATCAGACCAATATTGAGGTCGCTAGGGGTTTTTGAAGGGCAAAAGTCTTGACGGTGGGGGGGGGGGGGGGGGGGGGGGGGGGGGGGGGGGGGGGGGGGGGGGGCCCAAAGTTAGCCCGATTTTCAATTGTTTTTAATTCGCTTATTTTAAACGATAATTCAGAGTTTTTGGATCGAATGTTTTTTTAATTTTTTTATGCTCTACGACTTTGCTACGTTTAAAAGTTTTTGTAGGATGCAATGTTTAGGAATTATTAGAGAAAAACTTTAGCTTGGGCAAATTGAGCAATCTTAATGAGGCCGCAATTTTGAGACGGTAGACAAAGATTTTCTCACCTAGCAGGGACAAAATTTTCAAATTCTAATCTCAATCCTTCTTCTCGAATTATACCTATTTTCGGCCTTGGCTCCTGGACCATCTTTGCAGTCGTCGAAGAAATTCCCCCACTTTGATTCCGAAATCTAATGGAGGGAAAAATCAGTACTGTCCACCATCTGAAGCCCCCCCCCCCCCCCCCCTTTCGCTAGCCAAAAGTGTACAGATTTGGCTCAAAAATCAAATATTTACCAAGGCCTTAAATCTTTGCATCAAATAACTCCCATGGAGTGATATTTACAAGGATTGCAAATCAAACTTTGGAAATAGAAGGTTGTTTTTCCATTTGATTTCGGTAGATTTAATTTCAATAAATAATCCACCCGTATGTTCACCTAATTGCGCACCATGAGAGTTCATATTGACATTAGAAAGAACCTCAACCTGGCTGTGAATCGCAAAGCCGCTTTCAGACGCAGTAATAGGCTGAACTTCGGCTTTTGTTTTAATTTATTTATTTGGCATTAACTAGGTTAATACAGCCATTGGGTTATTATAAGACTCAGCATACTTGTATATTGATATTACAATCTTCTACGAACTCCATAAGAATTGTGTCTACCTTTAAATTTCTAGTGGACAATAGGTAGGTGTTATTGATGAGGAATTCCACTTCAAACGACAGTTTGTTAAACAGGCTGAATTTCAGTGGATTCGCCTCGATCTTATTTCTATTCACCGTTTATAATTAAACCGTTCATTCTGTTTAAGAAGCCTTACCCTTACTACCTTGACTTAAAGAGAAATGTGATTACGAATGACATAATTTCAAGTCAATTAATGAACAACTTACAGAAATGAGTATGATGTACCTATTTATTGGTTAATTATGCGACTAATGAACCAACGCAGAAGGCTTCTCCACGTAGAAAGCTAAATTCTCCAGTAAATAAAAGATAACCAAACCAATTAAAGATTATTACCTTTTCGGTCATTTCAATGATTTTTTTAAATCGATTTTTCTATGTACATTGCAGTGAACTTTGATCACATTCAATTGATGCATTCCTACTTGTCAGTTTTCATGATCATCATTGTTTTGTGCTCGACAATTCTTAAGGGTTTCTAATCAATTTACAGCTGACAAACGTTTTCCAAATAATTATTAATCTTCAGCTACATTTGGTTGTTTTTTTAAGTGTTTTCGTAGATGTCATTGATTTCTCAAAGTACATGTTTTTGAACTTAGTGCACGACAAATTGCGTGCTTTGTTCACAACCATTATTTCGTTCTATTGCCATGACTCCAAATTTTTAAAATAAAAACTTTCGAAAATTTTCTTTATTGAAGTCCGTTTTGTGACATTCTGGAACGATTGCTAGATTTTCGATAACACTTTTTCATATATATATAGTGTTATTCCTGGCGATAACTCTCCTTAGGATTATGATTAAAAAACCCGTTGTAGCGCCAAAAAATCAACCTTTTCAAATGAAAGGATGAGTTCGTTGACCAGCACTTTTTGAGCACATTGAATTTGTCAAATTTCAATAAATGTGCTCAACAAATCACTCACATCACATCATAGCATCAATGGCTAAGAACGGCTAAATATCGTTGAACTTGGTGCACGACAAATTGCGTGATTTTTTCACAACCATTATTTCGTTCTATTGCCATGACTCCAAATTTTTAAAATAAAAACTTTCGAAAATTTTCTTTATTGAAGTCCGTTTTGTGACATTCTGGAACGATTCCTAGATTTTAACACTTTTTTCATACATATTGTGTCATTCCAGACGAAAACTCTCCTTAGGATTATGATATAAAATCCGTTGTAGCGCCAAAAAATCAACCTTTTCAAATGAAAGGATGAGTTCGTTGACCAGCACTTTTTGAGCACATTGAATTTGTCAAATTTCAATAAATGTGCTCAACAAATCACTCACATCACATCATAGCATCAATGGCTAAGAACGGCTAAATATCGTTAAGTGTATATTTTTAAGCAGAATTTTAGTTAAAAAAAGGTTCCATCAACGATCAACTACATCATTAAAAAAATGTAGTTATGCACAAAATTATGCTGAAAAATGTGCTTAAATTTCTTCAATATTTGCTGAAAAATCGATAAAAACCGCAAAAAATCCAAAGTTTAATTTGAATTGCAGAATATTATTTAGAACGGAATGTTTTGCGATAAAATTAGTAATTAACTATTTTTTGCACTTGAAGTACTCAAATTTCTAAACAATGTAACATAATAATTTCTAAACAATGTAACATAATATAGGTAGGTACCTAATACAATATTTAACGAAAATTCGCTCATACGATAATGCTGCATGACTGGAACTTTTTTTTTGTTACTTTTACACTTGATTCCAATGTCAGATATCGTCTAGAAGGTCGCATATATTTACAGGGTGTCCTACACTAACAACACCCTCCTCCCTAACTGTAAGAATGCCTTTTTGAAAAAAAAACATTCAAATTCGGGTTTGATATTTTGGAGTTTGATCCTGAGTGACTTAAAACGGATTTCCAAAGAAGACGTATCAAAAGAAGTAGCTACTACAATTTTACGAGACTCATTGCTATTGCTTTTACGAAAATTCGTTAAAAGAAATACGCCCTACAATTACAAGAGATTTTAAAAATAGATTATGATTCCGTCGTATAGCCTCTGATACAAAAAACAAGATGAGTTAGCTTCGAAGGGTTCTTGATAGAAAGATATTTATATTGTTCAGCAAAGGCCCGCACTGCTTCACACCATCTGAAGCTCCTCAGTCCGTGGGGGAACGAGACTTTGGCATCCTGACAATCCGCTGTAGGATGTAGCTCAAGTGCATCCCCAAGGGTGAAGAAGACCGTCTCGAACTCTAAATAGTGCATATTGCTGGGAGTGAATGAAGGCGGACGGGTTAGTAACCTTGTGAGCTACAAATGCACTCTCTCTGTATAGGATGTCTGTCACTACCGCATAATGCAACCCAGAAAACGGTATTCTTGTTTGAAAACAGGTTTTCCCATTACTGTCATCTTCAAATGTATGTGAAATAGAATCGTGGTGTTGTGTAGTTTTTCCCCCAATAGAACTAGTAAGTCTGGGATGGGACTGTGTACAAGCATGCAATAATTACATTTATTACATACGAAAACAACCAATAGATTACATAAGCTTTGGAAGTATGGATGGAGTTAAATTATTTCAAAGTCCATTTCATTGATCGTTGAAGAAAGGTGGAGATAACACATGGAATGGGGCCCATCTTTCTCCGAACTACATACTCTTAGGAAGAACCAACTTCGCCGCACTTTTCAAAGTATCGCTATATTATTCTGAATCGCCCCTCAAGCTGAGTTATTCGTGAACTGTGCTCACACTCGCCATCAGGTGGAGTCTCTTCTAATTATAGCTTTTCCAGATTAAATTCAACAAACCATACTGAATCCAACATTTTCCAAATAGAATCCAACTTTCTCCTAATTGACTAAAACATTTTCAAATAGTATTCAGCATAACATGAATTTGGAAAAATCGAAAAAAGAACCCCATAATGATTTTTTGTTGTTGATAAATTATACTTTCTTGGGATGCTATTGATAATTTGCCACCATTTTTGATTTTTCTGATCGTTCCTAAGTTCAGACGTCTGAAAAATGTAGAATTTCCAAATAAAATTCTACATTCTCTTTTTTTCGCGGAAACAGACAACGTACTTCACTGAATTCGTTTTCTTCATTTAAATACGTTTCCACAACTTCGTCGCTAGTGATTTAGTTCGTCGCTGTTGCTGTTATTGTTTCCCTGTTACTCTGTGGCCAGGTATTCATACTTCATGTACTGCTGTGGTCTAAAAGATCTAATATATGTATTTACCTTACCACAGGCAACAAGTCTGTTACCTCATAGGTTCACTGACATTAAGTTATTTCTTTGTGATATCCGATTATATTTATCTGTAAGGTTTTGTGTGCATGCATAAGATGACAACACACTTGATCATCCCCTCAACTAAACAAATTTTCAACTGTTCTCTGTTGACACGGTCAAACGCGGTCCACCCTCAGGTCGACAAAAACAATTGATTATTAATAAGTTTGATGAAAACGAAGATGGTATTTTCAAATAAGTAAGAGATTCCTTACGAAAACCTGTTGTTAATATTATGTTTTCCCGCTACTCAAAGTCGCCGAACCGGTCAGAACGGAGAGGCGGCAGAAGCTTGGCTATTAGGTAGGTAGTTTAAGAAAGACAGCCCTCTCAAGTTCACTGCATCTGTCAGGTCTTCCCTCTTGTGCAACGGGAAAATTACTGCCTCCCTCAATGACTGTGGAACCCGCCCAGTTCTTCCGATGTTGTTGAAGAAGTTCCACATCATTCCCTGGAATTCTGTAAAAGTGCCCAGAGAAATACTCTGCCATATACTTCTATATATGTATATATCGTTGGTGATATGAAAAAAGGGCGAATTCCACATTTTTCGGAAAATGACGTTTTTCCACCAAAGATCATGTTTCGGCAAAGTCCTCGCGATTGTATTTTCAAGGTAAACCAAACTTGGTCTTGGGCGAATATGAGACGCTAATAAACAAATACAATCGCTAGGACTTTGCCAAAACATGATCTTTGGTGGAAAAAAAGTCATTTGCCGAAAAATGTGGAATTCGCCCTTTTTTCATGTCACCAACGATATACTACCTACTGTCCTACATCCCTATACTATTGTTGAATAATATTTTTTGTTTTTCCTTTTCGACTTCGTGCACGAGCACTTCTTTTTTTCCCGACCATCGCAAAATTGGGTTACGCAAATCGGTTACGAAATTACGATTTTCTATTGCTTCTCACGTACAACCAATGATTCCAAGGGCCTTGTAACTTGCTCATTTCCACCCCACAAAAATCGTCCTCCACTCGTTGGAAAGCTCTAAATTTATTACACGCCACACCACACATCTCTTCCCATTTCAACTCCATTCTGAAAACTACTGGTAGTATAAGTACGGACTAGCTGTCCCTTGCTAAGTGCTAAGCGTCGAATTAGGCATATATACATGAATGAATAAATCGAAGACAAAATAAATCGGAATCGGAGGCAATTTCCTAGATATCAGTTTACCTTTCACATACTTTTATGTACACATCCACCAGACCATGCGTCAAAAATGGCTACATCGATTTACTTCGTACCCTTCAGGAGAATTCTATAAAACGCTGTTTTCGACTAGTCCAACAAAATCTTGGTTTGATGCGTTTCCATCTGATAGTAGAGAATTCATAGAAACTATTTGTAGATTATCAATTGGGCTCACCATCTCTCATACCTATTTATACCGATTCGGGATTGGAAATGTTACGAGTGGTTGCGATCATTGTTTAGTTGGGAAGTAGACATAGCTTAGAAGTAAAGTGTTAGTTGGGAAGAAAATATAACGTTACATATAATTTCGAAACGCCCAATGTTTTCTGAAGAATGTAACGTATTTATGATATAATTATGCCTATCATGCCAACTCCGTTCAACCAAAATCCTATTCTGGCATCGTCACATTAAATGGCCCATAAAGAAATGAACAAATACGTTAAGTCTATTAAGTGTGTACGGTGAAGTTTTGTAATTATTATTATTAATATGGCGTAAAAGTGTACCTTGGACCAATAATATAATCGACTATTATTTTTTGACATGGATATGTCTTTTGGCTGGGGGTCAAGGAATTTTTTGCGATACTTTTTTTTCCCGACCGACACTTTTTTTCCCGACCGCCACATTTTCTATTGATTTTCACGTACAACCAAGGCGTTTCTAGGGAAGAGTAACTCCCATAGTTTTCATAGTAGGAAAATCGTTCGCCACTTATTGGAATGCTCTCATTTTACCACGACATTTCATGACCTCTAAGCCATTGTAGTGTCAAGGAATGCTGATTTATTACTCTAAGTTAAAAAATAATATTGTTTTGTAACCATAATGGAATAATCTTGTGAAAAGAAGGCACTACATGGTTGGTATACAATTGAGTAGTAGGTACCAACTGGTAAGCAGTAGGTACTAGACATATCCATGATCTTTTGTTTTTCCCATCAAGGGAGAAATTAAAATGCTTGATTTCGAAAACACTGTCTCCTACAGAACAGCGACACTCCTCAGTTGATTTTATGTATTCATTTTGTAGTCGACAGACTACGAGAAGCGAGGCTAGAAGTATAAAGGTGTCGCAAAAGATGCGTTACGAATTTCTTCTAGGCGTGTTATTGGAAATAATAAACCAAAATGACATGTCACAACTACATATACAAGAAGGCTTGCGTTACCGTTTCCTTGTGATCCCCGGAGCTAATTTTTTTGCTGTTCAATCTAACTACTAAAACTTGAAATGGAGAACCTTGTTGGGATTCTGTATGTCTCATAGATATATATATCTCACAAAGGCTGTTTGAATTTAATAGGTCTTTCTTTACAAAGTTTCATTTTTGAAAATACTTCTTATTATGATCATTGAAATGATCCATCTTCCCGGTCCTATCGGATTGTGTTTAATCCGTTGAGAAAAGAAGAAATACTTACGGCTTCCGCGTTCCGCTCCATAGCTTGTTCTTATTGTTCCAACAACATTCCCTCATTCATCTGCCGATTATTACCCGGATGGATTTCGCCTTGATACACTTTTGAATTGAATGAAAAATATAATAAGGTTACTATTTCCGTATCGGCATCTGCGCAGATTACTGGTTTCAAGTAATTATTAAATGGAGCCTAAGGTTCATCATTACCAAAGTAAAACCACATAGTGCTAGACAGCGCTACCCAAACGAAGTATATTTATGAAATAAAATGAAAAACCTTCCATTCTATTGTACTAATTTCACCTCACATTACCTAATTACACCTTTTGTTACTAATTTACACCCCGCGTTCCATTGTATTAATTTATATCAGCCGGTTCGATCGTCTAAGTACATAATATGGTGATTTTTGATTTAATTATGTTCACACGTGTTGACTCACATTTACGTCCTTTTAGCGATTTTTCGTTGAAAATGAAACTATTTATTGAAATGGCTCAAAAAATTGTAAAATCAAAATTTCTGGAAATTTTCTTCCTTGAAATCCGTTTTGAGTAATAATTTTTTAAATTTTAAGACGTGCGCGCGCGAGTGTGTGATTCACGACGATAACCATTTTTTAGGATTCAGATAAAAATCCCATTCTTGTACCAAAAAATCAATCATCCAAATCGAAGGATGAGTTCTTGGCCAGCATTTTCGGACCACATTAAATTGCTAAAATTTCTAAAAAAGCTTCCCACAAAATCACGGAAATGGCAAAAACGACTGAAACCCTTTCAATTTATATTTCAATGCAGAATTTTAGTCCGAAAAAAGGTTATTAACAATGAACTAGAAAATTGAAAAATTTATGCACAAAATTATGCTGAAAAACGTAACTACTCAAATTTCATTAGTATATTTGCTGAAAAATTTATAACAACCGAAAAAAATCAAGATATATTTTTTGAATTGCAGAATATTATTTAGAACGAGTTTTTTCGCCATAAAGTGGTAGTTAACAATTATTTTTCTCTCGAAATTATCAAATTTCAAAACAATGTAGTCAATATATTGTAGTCAATAAAATATTATAATTTACCAAAATTCGTTCATTCGATCATGCTGCATGACTTTTCTATGCTTAGCGGTAGCGAACGGATGAACGTACAGCGATCCGGGTAGAATCATCCTACTTTTGAAAATAAAATCCATAATTGGGAGATTTTTTATTTTTAAGCGAATTTTTGTACAGGTAATGAGCTGTTTAGATGGCTTCAAAATAATAAATGTGGGGGGAGGGGGAGACCCCCTACAAATTCGTTTTATACATGAAAGAACACAATCCAATATATTTTTATGTATTTGTAGGGTGTATTTCCAGACGATTAATCTCTTAAAATACTGCGTAAACATTTACTTCCAACTCGGAAAAATCCTTCTTGGCAAAAGAAATATCGCATTCGTTGGTCAGCCCGATCGTCCCAGAATTTCAGGTTCAAATTTGCAATTTAGTGGCTCAAAAAATGCTAAAAAGTCGGTTTTTTGACAATAGGGCATGTGGGGTGCCACAGTCGAAGTATTTTTCAGCGCTGAGTCAATTGCGACCACTCCCAGATTTCTAAGATTCATAAATAAGTTATCAAAATCGATTTTAGGTGAAAAATACCCATAATTAATTGTCTAAAATTTTGTAGTTTTCAAGTTGTGCTGCGTGTCCTAAAATTTTCTTTGCGATCCAGTCCCACAGTTTTATTCGGGACATGGTTGGCCTCAATGATCAGAATTTTAGTGCCTAATTTAATTTTATCCGCAATTTTAAAATTCGCTCTATTAGCCATGCTGCATGGTTGAGTACTTTTTTAAAAATTTAACCCTTAAATGTTAACCTCTAAAGGTTGATCCAAAGCTTTGCCGAGATTGCAGTCATGCCCGGGGCCGGTGGGTGATTTTTGAACCAAATTCGTAAACTTTGATCCAGTAGTTTGCACTTAGGAATCACTTAAACATCTTGAAATATAAACCAACTACAAGGTGTTACAGTTTAGTTTGAATATAATTTCAAATAATTTTCTATATTTCATTTCATATGTATGCAAATCATGTATTCATGCATACAAATGGTCTTACTGTGTATTTTTTGTTACAGATATACCCGATATTCCAGAAAACATTAAGAACTTGAAAGCGCTTCAAGTGGCGGATTTTAGCAGCAACCCTATACCTAGGTGAGTCAAAGTCTCCTTTGTCGTGTTCAAGTATAAGTGCTTGCGAAATCGATCGCGGCATACTTTCCTCACTTTTCCATGTTTTTTATAATTCCTGGTGATCAATCGACGCATAATTTATTTCTCTTAAATTTCAATTGTGACGCTAAAAATCTTTTGAACTATAGTAATTAGACCCAATGACCTCAGAGTCTATCAATTTTCAAATTCCTTTGGTGATCAAGAAGCATTTAATTCACTCAGCTGATCAAGATGGAGTCCTTTATTTTAATCGGCTCTTAATGTCCCTAAGAGTCTCCCTGTCAGAATTTCAACTTCGTAGGGTCAACATATTAGAGAATCAGCTGATCAGCAATGAGCCTATCATTACAATCCAATGTCTCAGATAGTCATCAGATCAATTTTGTGGAGAGAATTGAGGTCGCTAGCTGAATTGGATAGAAACCATAATTTCAATCGTCTCTTAATAACCCAGAGAGTCTCCCTATCAAATTTCAACTTCCTAGGGTGAACAGGAGATGATTTAGCTCACTCAGCTGATCAGGAAAAAAACCCATAATTTCAATCGTCTCTTCATGTCCTAGAGAGTCACCCTATTGAATTTCGATTTCCCTGGATGAAAAGCTTGGCAGGAGCCACTTTCTCAGTATATTGTAGCTAGTATTTACTAGTACCTATTATTTAATAGTACCCAACCATATAGTGCCTTTTTTCGTAGTAAAACTAATTTCATAGAACGAAAATTAATGAAGTTATTATTCCTTAACGATGATCCTTATGCAATTTTGCTCTTAAAAATCATATGACCGCTACTTTGGGGTCGCATTGTCGCTACACAAAATGTAACACTTGTGGGTCTTAGGACACGGCTAAAGCATGTTCCATGCTGAATCTTTTTTTTTTTTTTTTAATTTGATACAAAATGCCGGAATTATACAGGGTGATTCCCTCGCAGATGCAAAAAAAAAAACAAAAAAAAAGGGTAAAACTACATCAAAAATGGAGTAAAATGCCGCTAACTGCATATTTTTATCTCAATCCGTTCTCGAGATATGATTTTTTAAAGGTTTTTTCAGGAAAACCGCGTTTTTTCCTTTTAAACTCAACTTTCTCCACTTTACTTCATTCAATTTTAACTTTCGACCACATTTTCGGAATCAGCACTAAATTTACTATAAGAATAGTGTACTTGGGTTCTTAAAAAGTACCATCCAAAGGCCCTCACATCAGCTCAAACATTGACGATTTTGAAAAAATAATATTTCTGAAAATCTTTAAAACTTTACTACTCTTTTAAAAAGAATCCTGGAAACTTGCAAATCTCATGAAAACTGCTTCATCTAATATGCTTTCTAACGGTATTATCAATTTTACTTTTATTTTGTTATTTAGTGGAGAAAATTATGTTTTAATGTAAAAAAATGTGGGTTTTTCAATGAAATTGTTGGTTTTCTCGAAAGATGACCCTCCATGAACCAACTAGTATGGGATCAGTTTCTATGTATTTTTTCTCGCTGGATCGAATGGAAACTCTTGCAGATCTCTCAACTACGTTATAACCGAGTTTTATACTTTAATTAACTAGTTTTACCCCATAACACACATACATTTAATCGTAACAAACAAACTAAACATTTGCGATTTTAAGTGTAAAACTCGGTTATAACGGAGTTGGAGAGATCTACAAATGTTACCATTCGATACAGCGTGAAAAAATACATAGAAACTGACCCCATACTCGTAGGTTCATGGAGGGTCATCTTTCGAGAAAACCAACAATTTCATTGAAAAACCCACATTTTTTAACATTAAAACATAATTTTCTCCACTAAATAACAAAATAAAAGTAAACTTGATTATACCGTTGGAAAGAGTATTAGACGAAGCAGTTTTCATGAGATTTGCCAGTTTCCAGGATTCTTTTTAAAAGAGTAGTAAAGTTTTAAAGATTTTCAGAAATATTATTTTTTCAAAATCGTCAATGTTTGAGCTGATGTGAGGGCCTTTGGATGGTACTTTTCAAGAACCCAAGTACACTATTCTTATAGTAAATTTAATGCTGATTCCGAAAATGTGGTCAAAAGTTAAAATTGAATGAAGTAAAGTGGAGAAAGTTGAGTTTAAAAGGAAAAAAAAAAGGTTTTCCTGAAAAAACCTTTAAAAAATCATATCTCGAGAACCGATTGAGATAAAAATATGCAGTTAGCGGCATTTTACTCCATTTTTGATGTAGTTTCACCCAACTTTTTTTTTTTGCGAGGGAATCACTTTGTATATTGTTGGTAAAAATAAAACTTGGGGGGAGGTAAATTCAAAATTGGTACGAATTGTCTTACGTGATTAAAAAAGTTTGATCTCATAATCGCATTGGTTCCATGTGCTCTTGGCTTACGAACACCGGTACTAGTGCATTATAGGGCACGGAAGGTTCGATATTGAGATAATCGAAAGATGCAATTATGTATCGAAATAATTTAAAAAACAGTAGAATATCGCTGGAAAATGGTGGAATATCAATTGTGTACGAATCGAATCATAATTGCATTTTTCGATTATCTCGATAATTGATCCTTCCAGACCTATAATACACTAAGTAACCGCACACCTATCAGGGAATCAATTCTCTACCTCAGCTCGTTTCAGGTGTTTTATATTGCAACAAGATCGAAACGTCAGTATAGACAAAGTGCGCAAATAGATTGCATAAACACGAAGAATGATAAAACTGAAGAAGGAGTACACACGAGCTGAAGCTGCATAAGGAATACGATAAAGAATGGCCGCGCTGTGGCGAGCTGTTATTGCCTCGTTTTCATTTTTATACTCATTACTATAAACATATTTCTAAAATATTTTTTTCGCTATTGGAAGCAAATTTATTTCGTACCGGGAAATCTTAATTTGGCAAGGATCAATAGACATAGGTTCTATAGATGTACGTGCACCTACCTTTCATTTCCTAATTGACCGATTTGACGTTTCACGTTACATCTTGATTTACTATTTTCCGTTTTGGAATTTTCTCGATCATTTAAAAAAATTTCAATAATTAATACATCCACGTTTCGGATAGGAGGAAGCTATATGCCACACCAATCCTTTTACGTCGAACGTGATATTTTTAGAGACCGAAACGTGGAAACTGGAAAGTAGAAGACAGAGCGAGTTGTGTTGCACGTTTGTATGCCTACCGTGCAGTTTGGATATTCGCTTGCATTGCACTGCTCGATGTATTTAGTATATTTCAGCTTTACAAATAGCGTGAGATGGTCTGGACGGTCGAACGGTGTAACAAAATGATTCAATAAAACAGATCTGCTGGCATCGTGTCAAGAATTCGGTTTCCTCCTAACCTAGGTTCTACTTTTTTGTTTTATTCGATTCCCTATTTTTAGTTCGTGGGTTTATTTTTAAACTCCCTTTGTTCTAATAACGAGGATGAGAAAATTAAGTGACACATGAGCCTCAAGTTAATGATACACCAATTGTTGAGATCGGTTGTATTATTGACGAAATGTGCCTCAGTTTTTTGTATGATATTACAGTACTTAATTGTCATTATTCTGAGATGGGCTTTGTTAACGTTGAGTCGTTTAAACTCAAGCAAAACCTTTAGACAGATTCGTGGACTGCTTATTCAAAAATAATTCACAAACGTTATCGAGTATTCCTTGTAAAAAAGCATGATTTAAGATTTAGGGTCGGTTTCAACAACAATTCCTAACCATGGTTAAAGTAGATCATTGTTTTCTGGAACCAGAGTTTTGAACATCTACTTAAAACAAAAGGGTTTCACCATGGTATGTAATCAATGTTTACAGTGTTATAAGTAAACATCAATTTGCTGCGTTTCCATGAAACGTCGATTTAAAGTTTAAACTTTGATTTAGGCGGTATCAAGAAGGCATTTTCCCGCGAAATGAGGGTGATAACGAGATATTTAGTGAGAGAATAGCTGGGGTGTAGTTCCGTGTTTGTCCCCATTTTCAAACCAATTTAAATCTATCCTTAATCTATCCAAAAATGAATTTGACGACTGTTTCGGAAACCTCAAAATCTCCTCTTTCAAATGGATTCATGATAAATCAACTTTCTCTTTTGCGTACGTGAGAAATAGGGGATTAAAAAAAGAGGGGACACATAAGGAACTATTTGCCCTGTCAAAAAGTTCCGTATGTGTCACCACGCTATTTTTGAGTCAGTAAGTTGAGCAATGTACCCTAAAACCCTTTTGTTGTTGATCTCTGACTAAACAAAGTTGATGTTTATAGTGTGAAGGATGATACAGACTCTTGAATAAACATGCATCTTATAACTACCAACAGACTAGGGACCCCCGACGGAGAGTCGGGCTCACCTGAACTGGGCACTTTCCAAATCTTAGGCAGGGTCTGGTCCAGAATTTTTACTAAGGGATTGACTACTTGATGTTATGTATTTTTGAGATGCGAGCTTGCGAGCATCCAGACCACCAAACTATACACATCATTCTGACCTATTCGTCCAACTAATCTAGCAGCGTCGTACGTTAGAATGGCTCATTTAACGTCACCCGTTTGGGGACTTAAAGGCACGCGACACCAGCCTAACCTTCCTGTTAATGTAACACTACTGGTCACCTCATCATTACTCGAATACTGGTGAAGTAAATAATAATAGTTTTTCTTCAAATTCCCCATCAGTACCTACTAACTATGTTGATGTAGCGGGTAGGTTTTTTGAACACCCCTCAAACTTGGTTATTTTTCGTTTCAAGTCGCGTAGAAACCGAATGTGCCATCTGAAGTCTGCCTCCGCCGTATTGCTTTACTAGCCTTCAACTCGATCCGTTCTTTTGCGCACAGGCTCTATTTGGTCGATTAGAGCCTTGTCTTTATTGTTATTTCACATATTTTAAATGAGAAACCTGAGTTCCAAGACACTGAGATACTTATTCGCAGTATTGTACCTCGTTTGCCTGATCCTTCAGCTTTTTTCTGGTGAACAATGCGAGAAGTGCTGCCTCCACTGATGATTATCATGTAAAATCCTGGTTCATTGTCATGAAGATAAATACTTGTTCATACTTGTTGATTGATAATTTACCAAACGGAAAACCCAAAAACATGAAATTTGTAACGACTAATGACCTATAATGCAACTAGACCGCGGTGTTCCACACTTGAGGCTTACTGTCCTTGCGTCAAGTCCATGTCCTGTTTACGAATTGAAAATTTAAAAATGAGAAATAAGCCCGTATTTGTACTGAAACTAACATGAAATTCGAATTCAGGATTGAAAATTGGCGTTTCATATCGAAATGAAGAAGTTGATTAGTCAACTAGTAGTCAACAAAACAGCTGGAGGGAAAATATCGCGTTGCCCAACCAACGTTAACGTGACATCAAAATTAAGGCAACCGTTCTCCCGGTTCCTTTTGGGTTAGCATCTTCATTTGCTCCCTCAAGACTATGTTAACGGGTGACGTTAAGTTAAAGTCGCCAAAATCTCTCTAATGACAGATTTACATTGGTTTGAAAGTGGGGACACATACGTAACAACACCCAACAGCTGTTACCAACCTGAAATTTTCAATGCTTCTATTTTTTTTATCCATTCTGATAGCATAATGTTTTACAAACTCGTAGTCAAAGTCCTTTACTGCCCCATCATTTCGAAACTCTTGCAGCGATGATAATATGTGGGGTTTTCAAGAATTCTGGATTTGAATTTGAAGCAAAAAACACGAAATTTTGAACTACTGGAACACCCTATCCACACACGATTTTGATTCGCCTCCATTGGGAATTTCGGGAATCAGTCTGCTAAAAAGCAGTGGTAGTTATTCGATGGATTTTAAAACTGTATAGCCACTACAGAATCCGAGATTCCAAAGTTATTTTAACTCAAAATCACAGGAAACAGGTTACAATTTTCTCTTAATATTTTATGGTCTAGTTGCATAACTAGGTATTTTTATGTCTATAAACTCCCATCACTTCAATGACTACTGCCTTCGACATCATCTAGGCACATTGTGCCATTTCAAATTGTAATGAGCCATTGGCTATTTTATAACACTGTTTTACAACTGTTTTTGTACATTCCTTGTATCAACCTATGATGTATTCACCTATGTATTCGACGCTATCATCAATTTGTTCAAGGACTGACAAAACAGTAGTTTTTGAAATCGAAACTCTCAGAAAATAGATTTCATTGAGATTGCGATTCGCCGAACTCTCTCTAATCCAACGAGGACAGTGAATAGTTGAGCAAACCCTTCATCATACTCGTCAAATTCGTCCTCAAAAACCTATGCTCTGATCAGTCCACTGTGGCTCATTTTCGTGCGTGTAGGAAAAAGTTGGAAATTGCTACGAAAATGTTGCAAAACAGATGGGAAAACGTAACAAAAAAGTCCAGTCATGCAGCATGACCCCCATGAGCGGATTTTTGAAGAAATCTTCGATATTTCAGTCGCTATTGATCGTGTAGAGAAATTTTATTTCATGCAAATATTACCGATTTTTACAACTAGAGAACGGCATTATTTCAATTTTTGACTGATTTTTCAACTTTGAAATTTTTGAAAACTTGATACATATTCTTATAGGAAATTTTACGCTGATTCCGAATATACCACATGTTAGTATGCTGAAAAAATTATTTCGCACAACAAATCGCAAAAAACAGGCTATTTTGACTACATTTTTGAAAATTTCAATCCGAAGATGTAATCCGATCATGCTGGCCAACGAACTTTCGTTTTGTGTCTTTAACATTTTAAAATTTGTTTGAAGTTTCTAGCACAATTCTACGGACAGTTATCGTCTGAAATGACACATACATACATAAAAAAATGCGTTAAACTTCAGAATAAGATTCAGAATAGCCTGAAACGGATTTCTGTATAAAATTTTTTCAAAAATTCACTTTCTACAAATTTTGAGGCGAGAGCAATAGCTTAATTTTCTTCAAAAATTCGCTAAAAGAATTTCGGTCATGTAAACAAGGATGGCGAAAAGAACTACCTACCTACTAATAATCATTGATTTAAACGCTAACCACCCTAATTCGGCTGGTTGGATTTGCTCGATGATTTAGCGCATTTGATCATTGATTTATCCGAACCGGAGTTGGTGAAATCAAATATCGTTGTTTAACAGTTGAGATCTTCGGTTTAATGAGTGAACATTGATTGGTTTTAAGCGGTTATTAAGTACTTAGTTTCATCTTTCATTATTACTCATTTATTAATTTCATTGTCTATGATTTTATTTTGCATCTTTATCAAATTCCTTGGGTGAACAGTGAGAGAATTTAAATTCATCTTCCTCAGCTTTCAGTGAAGTGCCCATCGTTTCAATCGTCCTTTATGTTCCAGGAAGTATGGCTATCATCTTTCAAATTTCTGGGTGAACAGGAGAGAATTTAACCTCACTTAGATTAGGAAAAAGCCCATCATTTTATTCGCCTCTTGATGTCCCAGAAAGTCTCCCTATAAAATGATTTTATTTTCGGTGAAGCTTAGGCAGCGACTATTTTTCCGCTATTCAATAACAAATTTTTGTCTCTCAATTGGGTCTCGCGGAAAAGTCTTTTTGAGAGATAGGTTTTGTTGAAAGGGTGATCCACGCTTAAAAAATCCTTCCGTGCGTCTTCTTTCGAAATAATATAGTAGGTACCTATATTTTCGTTCGATTTCGATGGAACCTAGTTCAAAGAATTGAATGAGACCACTGGAAGCATTATACCAACCATTCGCGCTTCTGGGGTCGTCAATATGAATACGAATCACAGAGCGACTGCAGCGTACAGGAGTTGACTGAACTTCTACTAGTTCAGCTCGAAGTTATTCGGTTTTCTAGCTAGTTGAAACTGCCTATTACACGTGTGATGCCTGACTACATTGATCAGTAAATAGTAATAATGCAGAAATAATAAACCGTTGCTTGTAATAATTTTTAACGTTTTCTATTCTAGACGGTATTGTGGGCAATATTTTCACTTTCGTGAACCAAAACCTTGGTTTCTACCCACAGGGATATCCCTTCGATGCATGTACTGTATTTGAAATAATTTTCCTCCAGAGCACAGCCGAAACTCTCGGTGGACACCCCCCTCACTGATAAGTGGAGTAAACGACGCACGGATGTCTTTTGCTGCCTCATCATATTTTCGGTGTTTTATCTCCAACGACACGTTCAGCTATATCAGGCCACTGGCGGGTGGCCCGGTAGCTGTTCACATAGTTGCACGTTTTGACGGTTTACAAACTTTCATTTGAGCCTTCTGTTACCTTTAAAATAATTTTTTCGCCTTTCACCAAACTGTACAATATGCAGAGTTCAAATGGAAAACTTGTTGGGTTTTTGAATTCACGTTTTTAAAACTTGGGAGACTACGCGATAGAAACCATTTCAACTTTTTTCCGTTATACATCAACTCTGTTGGTGCTCGAAATACTTTGATAAAAATTGTGTCTACACGAGTTTAGGTGACATGCAGCTGACAGTTTGGCATGAGTGCGTCACCCCCAACTTACCTTCGTCTACGTTCACGAGTAAAATAATTTTTATATTGACCATTCAATCTTGGTCTTCAGCGTTTAACTGTCATTCTTAGTTGAATCCTGATTGTTTTTAGGTTCACTTGTGGTAAACAACCTCGCGTTCTCGTCGCTTTTGATGTTAGCTTTGTACGATGCCACCACGTGGAACCTAAATATTTCATGAGAGCTTCTATGGGCTCTCTGTTTTCTCGTTTTGTTTGATCATTTTGAATATTATTCAAGTTCGACCTCGAGTCATAAGGAAAATAATTGGGTAAAGTGCTCTGACTCATTCAGCATGAATGAGTAACTTAATAGGTACCTTGGTAGGAACCTAACCAAGTTTGATAATTCGATTTTTAGGTTCAGAGATTTGTATGTATTTACTTCTTATCTGATGAGATTTCCATGGTTTTCTGTCAAAACCCTTCCATCAACTAGTATCCTCCTACCATATGAATTTCTGGGAATGTAGGTATGATACCCTCTAGTAATGGATGTTCTGTTTATTCCGCCAAAAGAGTAGAATGATATTTCTGTTTCATTTCACTTCACTCCACGGGTTCCACATTGAAATTTTATTGAAGCGTAGTGGTTTTTACTCTCCCTCGTTTAAAGATATGTTCAAAATTAATTTAATTCTTTCACATTTTAGTGTTTGAACTTGGAGAACACCAATGAATCGCGATAAGCATTATATGAGAAACCGTTGTTGAAGTTGTTTATGTTATGATCCCATGTCTTGGGAAGCCACCTTTGTGCCCAATATGGACGCAAGATCCATGATTGTTGGACGAAATTGAATGAGTAAAAGTCCAGTCATGCAGCATGACCCCATGAGCGAATTTTTGAAGAAATCTTAGACATTTCAGTCGCTATTGATCGTGTAGAGAAATTTTAGTTTATGATTTTGATAGAATCAAATTATTAAAAAGTCCAGTCATGCAGCATGACCCCATGAGCGAATTTTTGAAGAATATTACCGATTTTTACAACTAGCGAACGGCATTATTTCGATTTTTGACTGATTTTTCAACTTTGAAATTTTTGAAAACTTGATACATATTCTTATAGGAAATTTTACGCTGATTCCGAATATACCACATGTTAGTATGCTGAAAAAATTATTTCGCACAACAAATCGCAAAAAACAGGCTATTTTGAAATTTTTGACTACATTTTTGAAAATTTCAACCCGAAGATGTAATCCGATCATGCTGGCCAACGAACTTGAACTTTCGTTTTGTGCCCTTAACATTTTAAAATTTGTTTGAAGTTTCTAGCACAATTCTACGGACAGTTATCGTCTGGAATGACACATACATATATACATATATACATACATACATACATACATAAAAAAATGCGTTAAACTTCAGAATATGATTCAGAATAGCCTGAAACGGATTTCTGCATAAAAAGTTTTCAAAAATTCACATTCTACAAATTTTGAGGCGAGAGCAATAGCTTAATTTTCTTCAAAAATTCGCTAAAATTATTAGGAGGTACTCATACTTTATTATTATTGAACAGTATGGTTCTAGGATTGGTTATACAGGGATACTTCCATAAGAGTAGTTCAATCTGAATTGGGACAATGTTTCATGCAAATATTACCGATTTTTACAACTAGCGAACGGCATTATTTCGATTTTTGACTGATTTTTCAACTTTGAAATTTTTGAAAACTTGATGCATATTCTTATAGGAAATTTTATGCTGATTCCGAATATACCACATGTTAGTATGCTGAAAAAATTATTTCGCACAACAAATTGCAAAAAACAGGCTATTTTGAAATTTTTGACTACTTTTTTGAAAATTTCAACCCGAAGATGTAATCCGATCATGCTGGCCAACGAACTTGAACTTTCGTTTTGTGTGCTTAACATTTTAAAATTTGTTTGAAGTTTCTAGCACAATTCTACGGACAGTTATCGTCTGGAATGACACATACATACATATATACATATATATATAGCATTTCCGAATCGAGTTAAACTTTTTCCATTTAGGTTTAGTCCTTTTCCATTTAGGTTTAGTCCTTTTCCATTTAGGTTTAGTCCTTTTCCATTTTGGTTTAAACCTTTTCCATTTAGGTTTAGACCTTTTCCATTTAGATTTAAACCTTTTCCATTTAGATTTAGACCTTTTCCACTTAGATTTAGACTTTTTCTATTCGGATTTAAACCTTTTCCATTTGGATTTAAACCTTTTCCATTTGGATTTAAACTCCATCAAAACGTCAGTAGTTAGCCCCATCATAGTAAGTAAGTGCCTGCCCACTACAGTTTCATTAGGCTAGAAGTAAAAAAAAAGGAAACGGATAGTTTTAACTTAATTTATAACTTCCGTTCATGAGAAATTCTTGTGTTCAAAAAACATTTGTTCATTATTATATATTACATTTCTGTGCATAACAAAAACACTTGCATGATTTAATTTTCAAGTTGTGGCATAATAACGTCGGGTTAGAGGTAAAAGTACCGAAGAGGTAAATTCATATTGTGCAAAAATCAAATTAAAATTTCAAAAGTTAGTTTGGTAAATATGATTATTTTCTTAGGTTGGATACATAGTTTGATGATATTGATCACCAATAATAACAACAGTTAAATAATCATAATATTCTCCATTTGATTTTCCCACGTGTTGAATTTGTGACTTGGGTACTTTTACCTCTAACTCCACGATAATTTCCTGAGTTTAAATCCAAATGGAAAAGGTTTAAATCCAAATGGAAAAGGTTTAAATCTAAGTGGAAATGGTTTAATCTAAATGGAAAAGGTTTAAATCTAAATGGAAAAGGTCTAAACCTAAATGGAAAAGGTTTAAACCAAAATGAAAAAGGACTAAACCTAAATGGAAAAGGACTAAACCTAAATGGAAAAGGACTAAACCTAAATGGAAAAGGACTAAACCTAAATGGAAAAAGTTTAACTCAATTGGGAAATGCTATATACATACATATATACATATATACATACATACATAAAAAAATGCGTTAAACTTCAGAATATGATTCAGAATAGCCTGAAACGGATTTCTGCATAAATTTTTTTAAAAAATTCACATTCTACAAATTTTGAGGCGAGAGCAATAGCTTAATTTTCTTCAAAAATTCGCTAAAAAACCCGATAGGATGAAAATTAATTGGCTTCATAGGTGTACGGGGCTGAGGTTCTCCCCAGGCTGACATTTTGGTGATATCGTTCCCTGTGACTTCATTCGGCTTTCTGTCTTGTACGTTGTTTTGGCTTGTTCCAATCATTCGATACCCATCGTATTGCACCTTTTTGAGTTGCTATAGTCGAGATCATTCAGTTTATGGATTGAATAAGCAATATAAGTGAAACTGCCCATATCCATTTCTAGGCCAAGACAAATTTGTTATTCTAAACACCATCAGAGTACGATTGGTTGGATGTTGTCAAACGGGTTTTCGTATGATGAATCATCACATCATGATCATCTCGCGTCTATTGGCAAGAGAGTGGTGGCACTTTGACTCTTGTGGAAGACCCGCCCGCTCTGACGCCACTGAAAGGCTGTCCGTTGCCTTGGGAACCGGTGTTTGTGCCCCGGGGCCGCTGTTGGTGTCCGGGGGTACGTCAAACTTTTGATCGTCTCATTCCTGGCGAGCTGTTTCATATCTTCTGCAGGATGTTTGTGTCGGGTTGTCAGATCGAAGAGTTTGATCCGTTACTGATTATTACATCACTATCGAATATCTGACTGCCGGATATTCGTGAAATGATTACAGTGAAATAAGTTTGAATATCCTTACTCAGGAGACAGATTAGAATCTCTACCTATCTACTCCGTATGGTGTGTGGAAATACGGGGGACGTCTGTAAAATAAGATACACCTCCCTCCAACCCTACAGCCGCAGGGATTTTTTTTTCTACTGCGACTTTGGGCTGGATGTAACAGTAAAATAAAGCAGAAAACTGTTTCAGAACGTTGACATAGCTCTCTTCGTGAGAGGTTTTTACGGTGGGCGAGTCATCATTTGCTCCCACCACACAGTGGGACAACATCGCGAAAACGGGAACTTAGAAGTCCGAGGTATTTTTCTCGAAGTTCTAGCCCAGAGAGCGAACGCACAGCGGGCTATGGTTTTATTTCATTCTTTGGGACAATCACATCCAATGAAAACCAAAAACGTCTGCCAAGTTGGGTGTGGCACATAGCTTCCTCGTTTACCTATCATGAATGTATCGATCATTTAAAAGTTTCAAATGAACTTGAACAATTCCATAGCGGAAAAGAGTAAATCAAGAAGTAGCGTGGAATGTCATAATTGTTCAATTAACCCTCCTAGGCCACACCTTTTTTTGTGTGACACGGTAGACACTCTGGGGTCAAAATTGACCCCAAGTGTATTTCAATTTATATATTATACCCAATAAATAGTTTCCCAATGACTAACTATTTGAAAAAAATCAAAAATTAACCTACCTACGCATAGAAACAAGAAATAGAATACATTAAGTTAGAATTGAATATTTTATTCGTGATTTCTTAAAACCAATCTTAGTAAAATTTTCAAAAATCAAAATTTTGGGCATGTGAACATTAAAAATTCGGTTCTGAATATGCACAATAATTAAAAGCAAATTATCAAAGCTGACTATCTGTCGAATAGTCAGAAAAAACTGTAACGTTTTAAGTTGAATAGTAATGTTTTCACGATACCTTGAACTTACCCCATTTTTCACATCTCTTCCTTTTTTCTAACCTAAACTGGTACACTGTTTTTATTCCGCGTTCAATTTTTTATCATCTCATTTTTTCAATTTTTTATGACGAAATAATCAAAGGTAATTGCAGGATTATATGTAAGCAATAGGCACACATAAAAAACGAAATATGAATATATTTTTAAAAGTTGTTTTTTAAAACACGACGGAATTATTAGGTAGGTAGTATTTTTATTTGTTATAAGTAATTCCATTTTTCACACGTCGTTTTGGTATGACTGTGCACTTCATACACGAGACCGACTCGTCTTTTTATCGTTAGATCTTGGGTAAATGTAGCATCACCCACGTACAACTTGTTCAGCAGGTCTCGAGGAAGCTGGCTCTTCAGGGTATCCAAGCATTCCTACAACAGGAGAGTTACAAGAAAATTATATTTATGGACTTACTTACCTATAGATTCATAAAATGCAAAACCCAACCCATTTTTTGAACCAAAATGAACCCTGAGCCATGATAGCCCATCAACTAGACACATTTACCCAGTTGAGAATCTTCACCTGAGTCACCTAGTAGGAGTGGTCTAGAAAAAGAAATACCGACTGACTACAAGATTATAAAAATACTTATTTCCTATGAGAAAATTATGTGAATTATGATATTATCTGACTTGATTTGTGAGGAAATCCAAAATACGCACTGGGGTCAATGGCTACCCCAACAGAACAAAATTAAGAAAGCAGAAGACACACTGGGGTCAAAAGTGTCTCACATGAGATTCACAACCCACTAGCTAGAGGTCACAACGTATACTGCCAGATGTTATCACTTCCTCGCCTAGCCACTGCTACCAACCAAATTTACAAAATATCCCTTTTGGCTAAAAAAAATTGTAAAGCCCAAAAATCATACAAAATATATTCGGTGGGGTCAATTTTGACCCCAGAGTGACCTCGAAGTGTTAAGAAACGAAAAAAATTATACTCAATGTAATTTACGTTTGTGCTAGCGCAGAATGAACTGATGAGTTGAAAACAATGAAATAGGTATGGGACCATCTGCGCATTCGCTGACAATGTAATCAAAATCGGATGAAAACTGTGGAAATTGAGGTCATTACTACATAGTATTTCACATTGGCGCAGTAGCTATTAATTGATACAATCGTGTTGAAATTGATATGAGGTAATCAAGTCATCTTCTTCCAACTATCATCCAAATTTAACGAACGACTAGAGTGTGAAAAAATTGAGCATAATAGAATTTACGTTTGCGCATGCACAGAATGAAGTATTGATTTGGTTACAATGAAACTGATAGGGGACCATCTACAACCTAACCCGCGGATTCTCTGACGATTTCATCAAAATCTGATTTAAAAAAAGTGGAAATTAATGTCGTTACAATTATTTCACATTGGCGCATGCGCAGTAGCTATTAATGATACAATCATGTTGGAATTGATATGGGATAATCAAATTGTCATCCTCTATCATCCAAATTTGAGCGAGATCGGACGACTAGGGCGTAAAAAAATAGAGCATAATGGAATTTACTTTTGCGCATGCGCAGAGTGAAGTATTGATTTGGCAACAATGAACCTGACAGGGGACCGTCTTCCTCCTAGCCCGCCCGCACATTCCCTGAAATTTTCACCCAAATTGGATGACAACTGTGGAAAATCGAATTGAAATTAGAAATCAATAGTAACGCTTTTTTATAACGCAACGCTTTTTGAGTCCATGTGCGAAAGTAAAGCATAAAATTACGTTTCAATCTAAACTAAAGCCACAACTCAAAGAAATCAGAAACTCGTAAACGAGTTCCACTATCTGCTTTACAAGCAGATACCATGTTAAATGGATATGTCTTTTTTTTTTTAAATTAATTTATTGGTTTATACAATTTATACAATTTTTTCCTGGACACACCAAGATCTGAAGATGTCCTCAGTAAGAGGACGAAACGTTATCAAATAAAACAATAAATGAAATAATTTCATTTATTTTCCCTGGGCCGCATCCCGACTAATTCCAACAAAACAACGGTTTACTTATAGAAATGTTGAAAATAACTGTGGAGAGAAGCCACTACAATGAGTTGTTGTTTACAGTCGACTGTTGTCAAGAGGATGATAATGTTTCCTATGGAGTGGAGTAAATGATGCTACTGCTTTACGTTAAGAATATTGTAACCGGCTTAGGGCCCGTTTATCAATCACAGCGGTAACTTCTAGACAAACCCAAGGTAGTTACCTAGAGGTTACCGCAACCTCTCGAACAAATTTCGTAGGGCGTTTATCAATCAACTTTATCCCCTCAGGTAGCTACCTATAGATAGCTAACTGCTCAGATAACTTCGTCAGTAGGAAAAAGGGGTACCACTACTACAACAATGATTTCCCCACAAAACAGCCTTACAACACTGGTATTTTTAGTTCTACGCGACGTCTATCGGTAAAAAGTAGATAGGTATAGTACAATACAACAACACTCCTGTCCTTTCGGTTTCATCTCCCATGGTGATCTCCTATGTGATGAATTAAGATTTCGAATTATTTTTAAGAAAATTATGTTAGGAAATAAAAAGTTAATTGTGGAAGGGGTGAACGGAGCGGGTAATAGATATAAATATACCGTAGTGTTTCCATATTCTGATTTGATTTCCGTGACTGGTTTTTGTTAGATCCCGATTTCAGTCTAGTTATGCAATAAACCTTGGAAGTTTCAAATGTACTATTGATGGAGGTGATAGGAGGGGGTAATCCCGATAAATCATGCTTTTTTCGTTTGGATATGCTACAAATCGGAGATTTCATTTTGTGGACGGATTTTTGAGAGGAGGAATGATGGAGGGGGGAATGAACTGTAGTATTTACGCCATTTTCAACCGATTGTTTCTAAATGTATTTTATTCTCCCCCCCCCCCCCCCCCCCCCTGTTTTATAATATTTTGCTCGATGTAATTTGGTCTCTGTAGAAATCATTCTCAGTAAACAAAAATTTCATCACGGTGGGTTAGGGAGCGGGTAATATAAATATATTTTAGACCAATTTGTAAAAACAGTTTATTTATATTTTATTACGGTTGTGAGGATGGTTTTGTGATAGGCGATATAGAGTTGTTCCTATCACGGTGGGATTCTATTTTACCTTCTATCAACCACAGCACAAACATAGTAGTTTCTTTCGACAACTGGAAACGTGTGTGAAAATCTACATCGTCAAGTTCATTAAAATAATCCGGGCGTGGCCGGACCGTGCACGGTCTCAGTTCATATTACAAGAATTATATGATCTCATCCGAAAAGTCCGAATCCATCAATTCAACTTCGTCATTATACATCATGACTATCTTATATGACTTTATTTTATTGTTATTAGTACAAGCTATATAACCTCTCCACATAACTTTACCCACAAGATAAATCGCTAACTGAGGGAGGTGAGTCTCAGGTAAGGATACCAAGCAGATAGCGGTATCTTGCGGATAAATGTGAGTTGATAAACAGCCAACGAGAAGTTATCTGAGGCCGCTAGTTACCTAGAGTTTGCCTGGGCTTTATCTGTGATTGATAAACGGCCCCTTATTAAAATTGTTTATAGTCCAATCAACTTAGTTCAGGAATGTAGCCAGGTACGTAAGGAGGGGGAAATTGGTTGCTTGAGATGTGAACATTTATCACATAAATCAAGCGCTTTCCAACGAGTGGCGAACGATTTCTGTGCGATGAAAACTGCGGAAGTTCCATTCCCCTAGCAACGGATGGGTTGTACGTGAACATCATTAGAAATTGTGACATCAACTTTTGCGTGACGGAAATTTTTGGTTGACCCTCCAGTGCAAAGACATATCCATGTCAATAAGCTTGTTACAATGGTCTCATATTGGTGCATGCGCAGTAGCTATTAATGATACAATCATGTTGAAATTGATATAAGATAATCAAATTGTTATCCCCAGCTATCATTCAAATTCGAGCGAGATCGGACGACTATGGCGTGAGAAAATGATGCTTGGTAGAATTTACGTTAGCGCATGCGCAGAGTGAGGTATTGAGTCAAAAACTATGAAACTAGGGGACCGTCGACCCTCTAGCCCTCACATCTCCTGACAATTTCATCCAAGTCGGATGAAAACTGTGGAAAATAAGCTTGTTACAAGGATTCGCGGAAACACGTCAGACACACAGACATGGAACCGAAGTTGTTCAGAATGATCTAAACCTTAAAATGCGATTGAAAATTTTGATTTTAGGGACCAAAAAAAAAATTTTTTTTTTCTCCCGAAAGTGAAAACAATGCTTCCGCTACTTTTAGGCAGACTCGGAAGCAATATCATGTTTTTTACCTTGAAGGAGGTTTTCGAGATGTAGATTTCTAAATATGTCAGCCCTTAAATGCTACGCTTTAGGGTTGATGAATATTGATGCCGAGCTTCAAGGATCAACTAGACCCCAAACTTGATTTATAACATAATATAAGTTTCATCAACTTTGGTTTGTAGTTTCGGAAAAAAGTTCGGGACGGCGGGAGTGAAAAGCGGATTTTTAAATTGGATAATTCGATTTTTCGATTCTACGCATCTTGAGGGCAGTTAAAATTAAAAAAAAAAAAAAGTTGCCGTTGGGGGTGTCTAGCTGCCAGTGGTTTGTGTTCATGATGGTACATTTATTGTAAAATGAAATCTGGGGGACACCCCCAGACCCCCGGATTGTTAATGTTAGGATCAAGGATCAAACCAATGAAACACAGAATGTGTATTTCGGGGATTCCCCGGCGGGCTGGTGGCATTCTGGTTAATTCGGCCGAAGTTCATTCCGCGTTCTTGGAATCCAGCGCCTTGGATTGTAGACCGACGTGACGTAGACCCTTCCCGGGGATATTAACGTTTTATAAGGTGGCAACCCTGTGACCAATTGTGGTGTGAACTTATGAGTTCCAAAGACGAATAGAAGCATGGAGGCTCAGGTAAGTCGTTAAACAATCCAACTATCGTCTGTTTACTAATTTTCAATAAAATGGGAGCAGTAAGTTAAAAAAGTCGTTAAGCATGTTAGGCATGGACCTATGTTTCACAACTCAATGTCCACATATTGCAACGCATTATACTTCTCAGTAACGAAATCTTCCTTCGATGATTTTCCATGTAAGCCATTACTTTGGGCCTACGTGACCGACTGCTCGTCCCCTCCAAGGAAGGGTAGGGATGGTTAGGAAAACCCTCTGGCCAGGAGACAATTGTGTCTTTAATTAAAACACCCACTTCCTGATGAATTAGTCAAATAATCATAAAGATTACAAGCAATCTAACTATCGTCTGATTACTATTAATAAAATGGGAGCAGTACGTACCGGTCTTTCTTACCTACCGGCTTATTTATAATAATATTATAATAATGCTTGCCACTATGTATTATATTATGGATATCGTTTTTCTAGCCAAGCAAAAAAAAACTAAAAATTCATCTCATTTGCTGAAAATGATTTAAAAAAGTTTAAATGCCATAATTTTGAACATTAGAAATTTCGGCGCGCGCAAAAAGTGCTCAAATTTCAAAAAATGCGCTTAAAAATCACTAAAACCGTTAAAAACTACAAAAAATTGCACACATGGTCATACTGCATGACTGGAACTTTTGCATTCAAATGTCGTTTTTCTCCTCTAATTTGCAGGTATAATAAAAAATGACCATACCGTTAGAAATTACGCGAAAACAATGAGCCAACGGCGAGAATCAACGGTATCAATACTTGACAGTGAGACAGATAGTACATTGGTATTTTCCTTCGTCCCTCGCCCTAGGTGGGTTCCCTCTCTCTACCTGTGCCTGCATTCTCGTCGCGGACAGACAGTAGGTGGTGGAGCGGACGCGCGATGGGGGTAGCAGCTCGAACGGGTGAGTGGTGGGGTTCGGGGGGGATCTTACGGGACGGACGCCTTCAAACCCTCCGTAAAAACACATTCTGTGTTTAAAAAAAAAAAAAAAAAACAGTTTTTTTTTTTTCCTTCTTGTTATTGAAGTTAGTAAACCAAACCTCTCACGTAGTGTCAACGGGTGTCAAGCGATGTCAGCGTACTGCAACAGTTTTCGTCTTAATTTATAAAGGTCAAATCCAGCCCAAAGTCTTTAAACATCACATTCCCTGTCGTAGCACTTTTCACTTCCTCACTCACTTGAATCAAAACACTCCGTGACAATGACCTCTCTCGACTGCTGATTTGTTCCATCGAGCATCTGCTGAGCCAGCGGCCTGCAGTTTCACTTCGTCTTTCGTCCTACCCCCAACCAGCCGAGACGGCTGGTATTTGACTCCGAGGAAATGTTAACGCCCCAGGAAAATAACTCTCACAGTCGAAGAGGTTTGATCACACCGGCCTCATAGTTCAGATCGTTGGAGTGTTGTAACCAAGGGGAAATTCCCCGTCGTTGTAAGGACACGAGTTCAAACTACTGTCGAGATATCAAATATTTTTGGGCCGTTACAATTCTTGGGGTCGAATCGCTTTGTCCTATTGTGTTCTACAACTATGCTACCCATGAAATCTTCTGCAGGGCTTACGGTTTAGGAGTTATTCGGTTTTAGCGAATTTTCTTAGAAAATAAAGCTATCGCAATGGCTCCAAAAATTTTAAAATAAAAATTTTCAAAAATTTTCTTCATCGAAATCTGTTTTGAGGCATTCTGAAATGATTCCTGGATTTTAACGCTTATATATATATATATATATATATGTATATATATATATATATATATATATATATATATATATATATATATATGTATGTGCCATTCCAGACGATAACTCTCGATAGAATTGAGATAAAAACTTCGTTCTTTCGCCAAAAAATCAAGCATTTCAAAAGAAAGGATGAGTTCGTTGGACAACAATTTTTGAGCACATTGAATTGGTCAAATTTCAAAAAATGTACTCAAAAAATGTATAAAAACTGCTAAAAACGGCTAAAAATCGTTCAATTTATATTTTTTGGTAGAATATTGCTCAAATAAAGTTTATTAACTATAAAATAGAACATCCAAAAACGTATGTACACAATTATGCTGAAAAATGTACTTAAAATTCATCAAAATTTGCTAAAAAATCGATAAAAACTGCAAAAAAGCTAAAAATTCAGAACCTCTATTTGAATAGCAGGTTATTATTTAGAATACGTTTTTTGCCATAAAATTAATGGTTAACGATTTCCTTGCACTCAAAAAGCTCAAATTTCAAAACAATTCAACATTATACAATACGATACCTAATATTCGAAAATTCGCTCATACGATCATGCTGCATGAATGGAACTTTTAATTTATTTATTTATTTATTTTAAGGCCGCTACTTCCTTTAATGTTCGGTTGAAATGAAGATATTGTACATCAACGAAATTAAAAATATTGCTGATTATTCACAATAAACCTACCAGCGAACTGTAATGTGCCCCCTCTTACTGTTGGAAGATTTTCCAATGGGCATAAATTATGACTTCGCAGTAAATACCCTGCACCACCGTGGAGAAACAGAACTTATTCGATCTTACGTCATAAGTCAGCTGTCGCGAAGATTCGAACTTTATTATCGAATCGGACATTTATGAACCCTCACGTTCACTAACGTCTAAGTACACTAGCTGGTTCACCCGTGCGTTGCACAGGTTGACTTCGATATACGCAAGCCCCCTTCACCTGTCACATTTTTGGACCCCCTATGGTCCCCAGTTGGTTCAGTGACCTTCAAAACTCTTTAACTCCCCACCCCCTCCCCCTTCGTTGTTGGGTCTGATTTGAAATTTTTGAAAAAAAAGTAGTTTTTTACTTGAATTAGAGTAATCCAAACATATTCGACAATCAAATCCCCAGTTTGTTCAGTGATGACAAAGATGCCCCATCCCCTCCTTCCCTAAAACATCCCCAATGGGGCAGATTTGAAAATTTTCAAGTAGCCTGCGATTTAAGTTAGAATAATCCAAACATATTCGCTCAATCAGTTCCCCAGTTCGTTCTGTGGTGTCTAAGATACCCCATTTCACCCCTCCCCCTCCCCTAAAATACCCCCTCTGGCCCAAATATCCTATAATATAACACACATTTCTCCTCACTCATTTCAGTTGTCCAATGACCCCTCTAACCGTAAAAGCGGACAAACATACAGACAGACAGACGGAGAAAATTGAGAAAATGGTACCAATCGTCTTCAAATAGCATGAAACGGAAAAGAAACGCAAAATTTCATGATTCTAATCAATGTACAGACAGACATACTTACGATTTTATTAATGTAGATAACACCCATCCATTCTACTGCGCCCTACATTCATACTTGACCTCTATCAATACAGTACGTGTATACTGGACCTTGCCCTCTTCATTGTCTTCATTCGCACTACTCTCATTAACTGGACCGCGGGTTTCTCTTCATCAATGGCCGGCTGACGTAGAAATGAATTTCATCATGCAACAGGAAAACTAGACATGCCATCGGTGTCTTTAACCATCAAAATTAACGTTCAAGGAAGGAAGAAAGAAACTAAGCTACGTTACAATGAACTACTTATCTAGTTCACCATCATTGTCTGACAGTCCTGAAAAACGCGTACCAACGGCCTATTTGAGTCACGTATGAACTATGGGATTCTTCTATGGGGGAACTGTAGCAGTACTATCTCTTTTCCAATTCATATTTGCGGCCAATATAATTTAGTGCAGAGCTTCACCAGATGCACATTGTAAACCCCTCTTAACGCTTCCAGCACTCTTTATTCGGTCCATTCTTGTTCGAGTAAGGAGCGAAATTGACAATTACCCGCGTCTTGGTGATCACCATAAATATGACACCAGATACTTGCCGAGCATTCAGCCTCATCATCTCATGTGTCGGGCATTAAAATCTTTAATGGACTCCCGAACATCTCAGGTCACTCCCTCCCAATAAGTTTAAATTGAGAATCAAGGAGGTATTGATCAACATCCCTCCCTACACTGTAAAAGAGCTGTCTACAGAAGTGTGGTGTGCTGGTTAATATTAATTTATTTTCAACTGGTTTTTGTTACATTGTTGTGAATGAACTTATGTTTTATATTTTTGCTAATTAGAATTATATCCTGTCATGTACATCTTTTTACGTTAGCAATAGAGAACTATTGACTATTAACCTTCGGTACTGTACACTGTAAAACTCAGAGTCATGTATGTAAGACGCTACGATTAGGTTAACGAACAAACAGAACGTACAGAACAGAAAAAAGAATAGAAACCTTTTAAGTAGTGAACGAATAAATCCAAATTTTTTTTACAGCATTTAAATATACTGTTACTCAATGTTTATCAAATTATTGGGAAAAAAGAATAAATTCCAATGCTCAATCTTCAAGAACAAGCACAATTCTTAATGAAACTTGTGCCATTCCTTGGAGTTGATCTTTATAAAAGAAAACCAGTAAGGAAGATGGAAAACGTTAAGAATCTTAACTGGGTGAACTGTAGGTATGAATGAACTCTAGCGAAGTCCTATCTTAATATTCTGTTGATAGCATGTTTGGAAAATGGAGTATTCTTCACAGCGTTGCACATGTTTACGTACTACGAGTATGTCGTGGATATCATTGTTAAAAACAAAAATATTTTAGTCCCTAGTTACGCACATTTAAGGTATGGTAATGCTTGCCTTTCGCTAGATTTATCTACTGTAATGATTTTCGCTGGAATCTACTCGTTACTTTAGTATAAGAAAAGGTTCTAGTAGAATTCGTTTTTGTGAATGTTGAAGTGCTTCCCCGATCGTTCGTATTCCGCTGGTGGATACTACGAAGTTAAAGTGATGTAGTTCGACCAAACAGCTTCGGGAGGGAAGTAAGACTCCCCGGCTAGGTGGGTAACTTTGCTAATCAATATCAGAATGGTTAAGAGTTTCCAAATGCAAGACGAAACTTCAATTTGAGAATGATGGTTCTTGATCAAATGAGGAAGGTCTGTCGCTGAAACTTCTCTCTATAATTGAGTTTTTGGAACTGTATTCCTTCCCTTAAAGAACGTAACACAATTAATGAACATGATTTAACAAAGAAATACGCTTTCAGCAGTGTAAACTCAAACCAAGTACTAACGAATTTCATATTTTACTTTACCTACCCATTTACCCAAAAGTTCTTCATTCAGGATGAGTTTGAAGCTGGTTAGACACGGTTTTAGAAACTTATAACAACTTCATACAACCTCATACATCTTCTCCTCGGTCCACCTGGTATTTCATGTTAAACCGGGTAATAGTTTCCATGAACAATCGTAGAGTAATTCATTCATGATCTCTTTTTCTATTGTTTAGTTCAATCAGTTATAAAGAAATACGTTGCCTTCAAAATAGAAGTGTCAACTTCTATGCTGAGCGTTCATTGCCTCCTGTATAACAACACGCCCTCCTCGCCATTTTGATTTTCTGGGTTAACGAGGATTAGATTCTAGATTGTTCTCTGCAAATTTCATCCTATTTTGAGTCAGACGGTTATTTCTGTATAACAAAATTTATCATCAAAAGGCACTCTCTACGTTGGTCAAGCATCACAAATGGATCTGCGGATGAAAAACCGCCTGGCTTCAGTCACCCGTGACTCCCCCATAACCAGCCACTCCCTATCAACGATAAGTGCGAGATCGACATGATGCATGCAAGACCTCATGATGCATCATTTGATCAATAGTTTGGTGTGAAGGTTTTGAAAAAGATGCCTTCAGGTTCCAATGTTCGACTATTCCGCCAATTAGAATAGGCACATAAATGGGGTTTAAAAGCAAACCAACCACTCAGTCTCAACATTAATGATTGCAATTATATCACCTAGCCAATCCGTCTCCCTTTTCACAAACCATCCCGATCAATTCACAAATTAATTTTTCATTTCAATATTCAACTTCTGACATGTGAACTAGATTTATATTCGAAATAGCAAACAAATATTTTTCCTTTCTTCGTAAAGGTAGGATATGTCATTCATACAATACAAATTATGTATATTTTGTGTGGTCCTAAATACATACTCGTAATACCCCGGAATTAATCGCCATCAATCTATTGAATTTACATCCTGAACTATCACGTTGAAAATTCAAAGAATATGTTGTTTCATATGCTCACAGCAAATTCCTTTAAATATCCTCACTCAACTATATTTTGATTAATCCTCTGTTTTTCAGGTTACCAGCTGGTTTTGTCCATCTAAAGAACCTCACTATCCTAGGCCTCAACGATATGTCTTTAACGAACCTTCCACCAGATTTCGGCCTGTAAGTACAAAATTGAGATTTGTTCATCTTAATCTTCCCTTATTCTCTATTTTATTCTCTCTTATATATTTCGTTTTGTTCATGTTCATGTTTCTAATGGTCTTCCACGAAAAATCACGAGAAAAAAAAATCCAGAGTTAATCTCACTGCTGTGAGATTTAGGGATAACTCCTACCTATGGATTAACCCCCCATTAGCTCTCTATGGTGAGAGCAGAGGCAGTAAGTTCTCTGTACACCCCAACCAAATGGCCAAACCGATCTTATAACGGTTTTTTGATGTGAAAAGCACACCACAGTCTCATTCCTTCCGTCATCTATATCTATACAAAATGTTAAGGGGTCCATGTGTCAAAATCGAAAAAAATTGATTTGTTTCGTTTTAATTTTTATAAAATTCTAAAGTTTTTCCAATCAATTATTAAATTTGGGGCAGAGGGAAGCAGATGTATGAATTCTCAAAGATTGAGGGATCGAACTCTTTTTCCATAAGATAGCCGTTTCCCGCTACAGGTGCTCTGCTACTCATGGTTAACAACTTTCAAAAACAACTTATCGTTCTTTTCGGTCCTTCAATACAAATTTTGATAGATTCTTCAGAAATCCTATACCATTTTACTATCATCGGTTTCTAATAGCAGCACGAAAGCGTAGCCTAGTATTCGAAATCAACTTTTAGTATTATGAGGAACAAGACAGAAAGCTACTTATGTAGATGTAGCTTTTTTGGTTTCATCGAAATTCGTTTGTAAGGTACGACATTTCATTATGCTATTAGGGCTCAATTAATAAGTAATGAACGTAATCTATTCGATTTATAAGTTAGTTTGGGACAATTTTGTGGCGTTCCGAACAAACCAAACCGGCAGAACGGGAACGGCAGAACTTATTGAATGTGCGGATTCAAGCATGCAAATATTTCTTTATCAGAAAATGGTACGCCATTACCTAATCCAATCAGTGATAAGAATCATAGATAAGGTAAGGTCAGACCTCACTTTGATCTCTTCAAAATGAAGTAGCTAACTACCAACTTAGGATCGAGTACCTCGAAAAACGCCACCTCTCCCAAACTGCGTTGCTGTTTTTCTCCCAACCGAAAAACCCCGGTTTTTCATCACTTGTGTACATGTTTCTCAGCATTCGATGGAACTGGCGACTTGGGGCCGGTTTATCAATCACATTTATCCAATGGATAAGGAGGATTTATCTAAGGTATAGCGTTATCCTCCAGATAACACGATATGGGGTGTTTATCAATCCCTAGTTAAACCTTATCTGGCGTTTAAATTTATCTGGTCCCTGGATGGCTGGATAACTATTATAACTGGAGGTTAATGAGATATCTAGAGCTTTCTAACCTCAAACAAGTTTATTTATTTACAAAAATCGTATTTGAATCAAGTTTGATTGTCTTTATTTTTGTACCTTCCATTGGATATATTTGGGAATTTGTCTTCAAACAGCAGCAACGGCGAAGATTTTATCGTAGCATAATTCGTTGAATGGAAAAGAAGACCGTATATAGTAAGACCCCATGTAGATCACCTACTAAAATGGGTCGAGTGCACATTTTTGAGGTTTTGGTTGTACAAAGATACCGTTCTTTACTTCATAACACATTTCAAAGATGAAATTAAGTCCACAACTTACTGATCACAATAATTCAGGTTGCAAGATCGCAACTCATACTGGTATTTCTCTCTCTACAAATGAAGCAACAGCAAAAATATGGTGTCTTTTGTCTTATTATTTGCCGAGCTAATACTGTCGATGATGACACTGTTGTTTTGTGGACGTCAGACGGTTCTTCTAATGGTCGATCCATGAAGAAAATGTACCTCCTACTCTACTCTGTGGTAGTTCCATGTGTAAATCGCCCTTATTTTGTCGCCTGCGGACACCAATGAGGATGCTAACGGCGCTATCTGCCAGACAGAATTTATCTGAAGGATAATTTTATCCGCTAGGTATTTCGGCATTGATAAACGACTCACATTCTTTATCTGGAGTATAGCGCTATACTCGGTATAGCTATCCTGCAGTTAATGTAGATAATTGATAAACCGGCCCTTGATCAGACAACAAGACAGAGGGACAAATATCGCGTTGCTCAACCGACGCCGACGTTAGCGTGAAATTAAAATTGAGGCAACCGTGTCCCCAGTACCGTTTGGGTTAGCATCTTCATTTGCTCCCTCAAGACTATGGTAACGGGTGACGTTGAGTTGAAGTAGCCATAAACTCTATAGCTTTAGAGGTCGGAGTTCCCCACAGGTAGGTACGTTTTGAAAGTATTAAATAAAAACCACTTTCACCCTTACCATTTTACGCTGGTGCAAAGTTTAGAAAAAAATGATTTTGCACGTAGTGAAGGATTTTGTAGGTGGCTTCTGAATAGAGACATACAAAAATTTCATTTTTTCAAACGCATATTGTGGACAGACGCGTCTTTTTTTACTCTAGAAGGTGTATTGAATACCCACAATATGCACCACTGGGCTACGGAGAGTCCTGTGCATCTCCTTCAGAATCTTCCTCCCGACTTTAGCAGAAATTTAATTTATCAACAAGACGGAGCTCCACCACATTATTCAGTGGGCGTCAAAAGACGGTTGTCGCAACGTTTTCCTGTGTGGATAGGGCGAGTTGGGACTACCCCATGGCCCCCGAGATCTGACTCCAACCATTGACTTCGTTTGGGGTTTTCTTAAAAGTGAGGTCTACACGGTTGAGTTCAACAATTAAGAAGAGGTGAGAAGACGATTGATTGCTGCCTCAGAGAATCTGAAATAAAAATTATTATTTTCAGTAACAGTGGCAGCAATGCGAGAACGCGTCGTTTATGCGTCAGGAATCGAGGTCGGCATTTTGAGAACATGCTACACTGATGAATAATTACTAAGTAATTACCTATGTATTTTACATGCGTATAAAAATGATTTTGTTGGTGAAGAACATAAGTTGGTAATAAATTGATAATGGTGACATTGGAGTAAGCTTCATCCAGTTCCCTTCGCTTCCTTCACTACCGTGTTTTTCAGCACTAGCTCAATAACAATAGACCGAAGAAATCAGCTATTATTGAAACCGATTATACCGTTGGAAAGAGTATTATATGAAGCAGTTTTTGTGACATTTGACAGCCTCCAAGACCGATTTTGTCGAGGAGGCTAGTTTTTTAAAATTCATGGAAATTCTAAATTTCTAAAAAAAAAATTAACGTTTGTATTGTAATAAATGAGTCTGATTATAGTAGCATGACTACCAAAATGGTTTACTATTAGTGAGGTCAAAAATGGAAATAGGTGACGCACAAGTTGAGAAATAGTGATTTTATGACGTAAGGTCGGGTTTAGTAAAAAAAAACGCGAAAAAATCATAACTTTCGAACAGATAGAGGTATGACACTCGTTCAGGCGGGATTGAGCGAACAAAAATTTCGTCACTTATTCGCTCCACCCTGTATATTTATATTTAGTGAATTAAATGTGATAGAAAATTCATCACTTGGCAATTTCCATACCAATTTCTTGAAATGCCGCTCCACGGAATGGATAAAGTGGGAGGTCTATGGGACTATGTGATGATGTTGAGATATATTGAATACAGGTCAATGATAGGTAAGGTGATACCGCAAGAGGATGAGGGTAGGCGAGGATAGCTATCAGGTTACAGATACAAATCAATAGGGTATGAATAATAATTAATTGCTATACATGCGCTCAAAGAGAGAGCTCTTACCTTGAATGATATGATCTGGAGTGAGATGAAAGCTGACGGAATTGGCGTTCTTTTTGGTAACGTTTCGGGTAACAGTTCCTTTGACCAGTTCCTGTTGTCCGGAACTGTTACAACGTATAAATATACCGAAATGGGGGGAGGGGGGTGCTATTGCCATATTGTCCCTAAGTTACAAAATATTTGCACAACAGGGTTGAAACTCGTTCTATATTAAGAGTAGATGAAGGAAAAAAATTAATAAATTAAATTAAATTATTTAAAAAAGTGAAGATATTATGAAGGGGTTCAGAGATACAGGTGCATGATAAAGTGTTAAATTAGTAGGAACTCTTGGACCCCTAAGTTGGTCTGTATACTCTTCAAAAACTCAAACAGTTTAACCATAAACGTTTTTACTTTTGACCCTGTAATTATGATAATGAAGATAATGGATTATCTATTCTTGTGGGTAGGGGTCAGAAAAAAGTTTGTGTTACACTAAACCATTTCACGTAAATAAGGGAGATAATTTTCTTGATAAGGGAAGGGATACATTTATTCACATAATAAGGGAGTATCATTCTAAAATTTACATATCTACCTCATTCTTGTGGTCATTTCTTTGGCAACCATTGATTTCTTTAACAATGTATCAACAGTTCGTTATCGTGGACTAGATATATACCTGATATCCATGATCTTCTGATTTTTCTTCAATCTTTTATTTATCTATATGTATTTTTTGTTAGTTTTTGAATTTACATTTTTTTCCTTTGTATATTTTCGTTGGTTCCGAATTTATTTTATTTTTTTTATTTTACAGGCTCACGAGTCTTCAATCTCTTGAGCTGCGGGAGAATCTACTCAAGAACCTTCCAGAGTCTCTCTCGCAGCTATCGAATCTTGAACGCCTCGACCTTGGTGATAATGAAATTGAAGAACTGGTTAGTATCTTGGCAGCTAATCGTTGATTCGAAACGCATTCGTTATTTGTCGTCTTCGGAACACGGAACTAACAATGTCGCCTGTGCGATGATGGCTTGTTCAAGGGCACCGCCATAACACAGCAAATAATATCTAATATCGTACCTATCCAATTCTAGAAAATTCACATAATGCACATTATTTCACATTAATTGAGGTTTCGTTTACCTATTTTAAAAAGAAACAGCTACCAATGTAGACATAATTAAAATCAATTTTGTCCATTATTTACTCAGGTTTTGAGGTCAGAATCAATTATTTACGACCAATCTTTGGACGTTGTTTATACGTGTGCTTTACAAAATAAGTATCTAGTAGTTACTGATATAAGGCTTACTACTGCCGCACAGACGATTTAAGTATTTTCACGATAACTGAAAACGTTATTAGGTTATACGAATTTACTAAGGGGTACTCGAAGAGAATTCCGTACAATATGAAGAGTTTTTTGAAGAAGGTGCATGGAGATGTAAATTGATAAATTGATGTGTAACTTTGGAATAACCTCTTCTAGATCTCCTTAAATAGTTACCCACTCTTCCCTCATACAAAAATTCGCCAAAAAGCTGCAGAATAAACAAGGAGTAATGTGAAATTAAATCATTTCCCGAGCTATGAAATGATAATTTCATCCAAGTTCTATATGTTACGTTTCTGCCGGGTGAAACTTCATGGAACACCAACTTTGATTTTTCCATCTAGCTCTAAATGCCTAGATTTCGAAAGTAAACTCCAACATATGTAGGTACATAGGTATTGAAAAATTTTCTTATCCTCTTTTTAGTTTATTTCGAGGAGTTTTTCGATTGGGAGTCCTTACACTGATTTATTGTGCATTTATTCACCACTTCCAATCATTGAACACTGGCTTTCGGGAAAAGCTGACCCTAACCCTTTGTATAAATAACAATAAATTGTTAAATAAACGATGATTATTTCTGTTTATGATTTTTCATAGTTTCCTACTGCGCTGGTAACGGCATATTGGTAGGTGGGTGGGGGAGGGGGGGGGGGTTGCTTTGACGTCACCGGTGCTTGAAACTTTTAAAAATCAGAAAGAAAACTAATAATCGTAGGAGAAACTGCTACTCATACTAGAAGATATACGGTTGTTGTGAAACTTCTTCTTTCATTTACAAATGGCTGAAATTCCTTTTTCGTAACGTGACGTTCTGGAACAATCAAGTCGAGTCACGAGATTTTAGACTCTGACTTGCTCTTTAGTTCGACTCCCCACTGCAAGGCATTCCCAGCGCTCAAGTCGCCATGAGATTTTACACAGATCAGTTTTTTGCTTAGATTAGTGGTTTGGATGCTCGATACTCTCTCATCTCAAAAACACATAACATCAAGTAGTCAATCCCTTAGTCAAAATTTAGATTAGTTGGTCAGGGTCTAGAGTCTCGTGACTCAACTTGATTGTTTGCGAACGTCTCGTTTTTTCGTACCCACGCTATCGCTATTTAATTTGATTCCGAAAAAAATACTACTTGAAAAAACTGGAGTCAGGGAAAAATCAGGGAATTTATTTTTCCCATGAAAAACAGTTACTTACATACTGGAACAAGTATTTATTCAAAGGTATGCCAATGTTGTTTGTTTGTTTTGGTCTGTCATTCCACATAATTTACCTTCGAATTTATACTTTTTAAAGTTTTTTCTTTCGTTTATCAACAAAATTATGCATCTGGTAAGAAAAGATGAATTAGGAAAAAATAATTAATCCTACAAAAATTAGCCCAAAACTAAGAAATGGCTAAAAATTGTTTAGTTCATATTTTATAGCGGAATGTTATTTAGAGAAGAGTTACATATCATGAATTAGAACGATCACAAACGTGTTATAAAGAAATGGGTGTATTACAATTACAGGGTACGTTCCTTCACCATAGTGTTGAGGTAACTATTCAATTTGCAGCGTTATCCTCCCTCCCTGTTCTCTTTTATCCCGATGAAAATAATTTTCAAAAATGTTCAGACGTAGTAAAAAGTTGATATATGTATATTTTCGAGTTGAACAAAAAATGAAAAATAAAACAGCTAGGTGCAAGTGTATCTTGAAATATTAAAATGAATTAGGAAGAATATCTTATCTATGAACACTTTCTAATGTGTTGTAACACTATGCAAATAATATATATTGTATTGCATTTTGTATCTTGAAATATGTCATAATTGTGATCTTAATTTTCAGCCGAGGCATATAGGAAAACTCCCAGCTCTTCAAGAACTGTGGTTAGACCACAATCAGCTGCAGCACCTCCCTTCGGTAAGTTTCATGAGACATTTCGCAAGAGTCTTCCGGAAAAACTTTCGCTATCGCTTTCATTAAATATTATGGGTCCCTAGAAACTCTTTGAAAGAAAACTAATCAAAAATGTGAACTCGAGACTTTTTGATGAGGCCCCCTCATGGAATGGGACACTAGTCAAAACTGAATGATTGGGAAAATCGTCAAAAATATGAAATCAAACATCAGGATATAAATTGGAAAAATAAAAATTCTTTTTGATGAGTTTCCTGTTACCTTTCTGTGGAAAATAATCGAAAACTGATAAGAAGAAAGCCATCGAAAGGAGACTAATAAAAACTAGTAGGAATAAGCGCGTTTACTACCATTTATGAAGAGATTTTACCCAGATAAGTTTTCTGCTTAAATCAGAGGTCTGGATGTTTGCTTCGCTCACATCTCAAAAATACATAACATCAAGTAGTCAATCCCTTAGTAAAAATTCAGATTAGTTGGACATATATTCTCCATATACTTACTTTTGAAGGGTGTCCTGTAGCCAGTTTATGAGGTGTGTTCCGAGGATACTGGACCACATAAAAATAAATAAAAAAATGAAATAATAAAAATAAATAAATAAATGAATAAAATACACGAAAAATAAAATAATGTAACAAGTTAGATAATCATAGTATACTAGTCATAACATAATACATTCTGGAAACTGATGGCAATTGTTGAGCACACACCTGTGTCCTGTCTCTTCGAAGGTCTACTCTCTACTGTCCTTTTCCTTTTGTGCCCTGTGCTCTCTTGTCCTCATAGCGTACCAAACAAAATCGAACAGGAAATTGCGCGAAGGTGCTCTCTAGATTGAGGTCTAATCTCAACTAATTTTCAGTGTAGTCACGCCTTCAAACATTTTTTGTTGCTCGGGAAGAATTTTTGTATGCCTTCTTTGTATAAACAAGAGTGACATCGGTGAATCGCTACTTCTTACCTTGCAGTAACGTCTTCATTTTCGAAAACCAGATCATAGACCGACAATTATTTACAATTTGACCTGTTGTAAGTCAAAGCATATTATGAGAAGGTTTTCTGTACACAAATCGCACCTTGGGAGTGATACTGGTATAAGTCCAAAAACATGAATTCTGGGAAATCGCATTTAAAGATTTTTTATGACTTTGTTGGCGTACTACAGACACACCATTCATATTTTCTCGGTTCTTTTTGGTCTGTGTCATGCATATACCATCTGCCTATACTGCCCTACTTCTAATTAGCTTCTCCACCTTTCTGTTTTTGATTAACATAATTATAATTATAAAAATCTTATGATGTACCACTAACACGGTAAAACACAACAAACCTTGATTTTTTCCTTCGTACAATATTGGTAAGTACATCGCAAGTTAATCACCAGGTTGCCTCAGTACGACTACTAAGTAATCTTTTGGGCGAATAGTGGTGCATTGCAAAATATGTACCGGTACAACAGTGAAAAACACGAAGAAACTTGATATTCCTTGGTTCAATAGACAATACTTCTTGAAATAGACCAGTATTGCTGCAAAAATAAAGGATAAATACCTGGTTTGTCGCATCGATAGTGATTTATGTCGGGATGAACCACTATTAACACCGAATTTCCCATCTTCGTTCGTTGACAGCTGGAACATGACTGACATAGACCGACCTTTCCCCGACGCTAGATGAAGACTTTGACCAGAATCATACTGGTTTATCCTGCTTTCTACCGGTCACTTTTTGTCCTATGATTAAACCGATACTAGCCGCATGTAGAACTCGTCAAAATGTACACAGTAGTATATATATAACTCAAAACTGCCATTTTTGGACTTATACCAGTATCACTCCCAGGGTGCGAAATGTGCACAAACTCCCTGATGTGTAATGAGACCCTCCCAACAGAAAATTCACTGAATTTTAGGGGGGGGGGGGGGGCATAACCTCGGAAGGTTTTAACTAATTAAATAACCATGATTTAAAATTGTATTTATATTTTAATAAAAATTGTTTGGATTCCAGGAAATTGGGGAACTTCGAGCACTCACATGTTTAGACGTATCGGAAAATCGTCTTGAGGATCTTCCTGATGAGATCGGTGGCTTAGAAAATTTGACGGACCTCCACCTCTCTCAAAACGTTATTGAAACTCTCCCTGATGGACTCGGTCGTCTTCGGAGACTCATGATCCTCAAAGTCGATCAGAACAGGCTCTCCATTCTCAACGCTAACATCGGAAAGTGAGTTTCAGAGTTGTTGACGAAACCATCTGACATGCATTAAGTTTAATTATCAGGAATCTGGAGAAAAAACTATATTATTTCAGTTACTGAAGGAGAAATTGCACATCTTGCTTACAGAGAAATTAATGAGTGTCGTACAGTCCAAGGATTACCTGTTTGCGCTTTGATTTCCATCATAGTACTCTTATATTTATAATTATGTATATATTGATTTATTTTCTCTAAGCTTTATCGTTCAAGGGGAAATAACCCGACATCTAGTTCCAAACGCCACCACTACGTGGCAGCACCAAAATGAACAGATCTTATTTTCGCTCTCATTCCGTTAACAATTGGTCGATTTTCTATCTGTAAATTGCATTAAATTCAGAAATAGGTCAGAATTCTTGCTAATTGGTTCCGATGTTCAAAATTTTTAATTTGATTTTCAAAAAACTCATAACTTTGAATTCGATTTTTAACAGAAAAAGAAAACTATAAGTAAGTAGATATTTTACACTTTTCAATATTAATCTCCCTGAAGAAGCCCCAGTTCCTGGGGAGAAACGTTGGAGTTTAATAAAAAACCAATTTAAGGACAGAAGGCCTTTTTTATAAAGCTTTTCCATGTAGATAGTCATTATCTGTACAGATTATGTCTATTAATAAAATCACCCAAAAATTTACCTCTTATACCGAAAGTTTTTAAGATATCAAATTTGATGTATTTCAGCCCTTTAATTAGCCTTAGGTTTGATTAAAAATGATGTCGAGATTACAGGCTCGTCCTCCAACCAATATATGATTTTTGAGCCGAATTTCATGAACCTTGGTCAGTCGCCTGCTTGTTGCTTTTTGCGTCATCGTTTTTCACATCTCTTTAGTTCCTCGCTTGCGTTGCACTTTATTTACGTCATGAATCTTAATAGAATAGCGGCTCTTCCTAGAAGATTCTGATCCGGAATCAGAAGTGTATGCTTTCATTGCTGACTGGGCGAGGGTCCTTAGTTCTGATGAGGAGAAGGAGTTAGATGAGCAGGAATTTGACATGGATAGAGCCTTTCAATGAAGTAGGATGGATGCACACTTTTATTTTGACTCTTCTAATCTTGAATAACAATGAATAAACGTTCAAATGAGGGAATGTCGCTCACATAAATAACCGTGACATGGTTTGCACGTTACTTAAGACAACGCTGGCGCTGGTTAGTGTATTGAGTGTCAAGTGAACTATAGCGTTCCCACTGACGGGTTCTTGAACCTAAAAGTTTCGTGAACTCAGACGGGTGCTTGGAACACACCTAATGTTTGTAGTCTTTGGAAAGACAGGTGGGGCCCCACTTTTTCACAGTTTTGTCACCCTTTGATAGCTTAATGTTGTACAGTAGTACCTTGGTCATAGTGTGACCCGCACCCCACCAAAACACATTGTTTTATATCAGTTCGACACAAGACCCTAGTGCTGTACGGCACACTGGCTTCCTGACTGGAACCAGGAGACTAGATGGCGGTAGATTTCCAGTAGTAGATCAGAGCGTAGATCCCGTCGCGCTCCGACATCTATAGAGAGTTTTTGGTGACCACTAACGTACCCTTAACGTCACCCTAACGTACCCAAGAGTACCTGACCTTAAGGGGACGTTAGCAACGTCGTACGTTAGAATGGCTCATTTAACGTCACCCTTTTGGGGACCTAAAGGCACACGACACCAGCCTAACCTTCCTGTAAATGTAACCCTACTGCTCACCTCAAAATTACTCGAATACTGCTGAAGTGAATATAATAGTTTTTCTTTTCAAATGCCTCAATACCAACTAATTATGTTGATGTAGAGGGTAGGTTTTTAAACACCCCTCAAACTTGGTTATTTTACATTTCAAGTCGCGTAGAAACCGAATGTGCCATCTGAAGTCCGCCTCAGCTGTCCAGCTTTACTAGCCTTCAACTCAATCGAAAAGTTCCGTTCTTCTGCGCTCAGGCTCTATTTGGTCGATTAGAGCCTTGTTTCTATTATTATTTCACATATTTTAAATGAGAAAACTGAGTTTAAGACACTACTTCTTCGCAGTATTGTTCTTAGTTTACCTGAACTCTCAGCTATTTTCTCGTGAACATTGTGTGAAGTGCTGCCTTCACTGATGATTTTGTCAGGTAAAATCCTGTTTCATTGTCATAGAGATAAATACTTTTTCATACTTGTTGATAATTTGCCCAACGGAAAACCAAAAAACATGAAGTTCGTAACGACTAATGACCTACCTATAAGTGCAACTAAACCACGGTGTTCCACACTTGAGGCTTACAACTATCCATCCCGTTTACGAATTGAAAACTAAAAATGAGAAATTAGCCCATATTTGTATTGAAACTAACATGAAATTCGAATTCAGGATTGAAAATCTGCGTTTCATATCGAAATGAAGAAATTGATTAGTCAACCAGTAGACAACAAGACAGCTGGGGGGGAAATATCGCGTTACCCAACCACCGTTAACGTGACATCAAAATTAAGGCAACCGTTCTCCTGGTTCCATTTGGGTTAGCATCCTCGTTTGCTCCCTCAAGACTACGGTAACGGGTGACGTTAAGTTGAAGTCGCCAAAAACTCTCTTAGTTCTCTGGCTGGCGAGAACTAGGAATTTGTTAATTTAAACTTATCTTAACATTAAATTATTTCAATAGGTTTCATATACGTAGATGCTTTTGACAAATTCCTGTTTGTTAGCTATTTTCTCTAATTTCTGAATTGTGACGTTCCATTTCTGTTAATCCATATTTTATTATTTCAGATGTGAGAATCTTCAAGAATTAATTTTGACTGAAAACTTTCTTGTCGAGTTACCCGTTAGTATTGGCAATCTCACCAAGTTGACGAATCTAAACGTCGACCGAAACAGCCTTCATAGTATTCCTCGTGAAATAGGTTTGTACCACAGCATCATTGGATTTAGTTTAGTTTTTTTGAATTGTAAATTTGGAAAATTTCTTTGAATTAAATGATGAAACCAAGTTGGATTAATTCTAAAATACATGGGGAATGTAGTCACCATCGGTGCCTTTGTGAATCATGCTTGTAGAATTTATTATAAGATTGGGATAAGAAAAAAGTTGGAATTTTAATGGGGCAATGCAACTTGGCGTTTTCTAGGTACCCTAGGTGCCCAATTTCGGTAGGTACATTTCGTGAAGTACGCAATTTCCTTTATTTTATCTGAAAGGTACTATTCTGATATTTTTGTAATATTGTGATGGTTTTTTTCTCCAAGTTTCCAAGTTTTTTTTCCAAGTTCCAAGAGGGTAGTCTCTACCCGATTTTGCCCACGAGTTTGAAAAACGCCAAATTTTGGTCGATTTTCGCCATTGGTCAATCGACCACTGTGATTCTATTTTTCAGTTTAACCCCCCCCCCCCCCCCCCCCCAATAAATCTCAGGACTCAGGATTTTGAGGAATCAGTAGAAGTTTTGTTTTTTTCTATTTGGTCCAGTAGTTCCCGAGAAAAGTGTACCTATAGGTCAAAAAGCGTGATTTTACAGGAGAGCACTTTAAAGCTGACCCTCCCCACTCACGAGGTTGCGTGCGCGCTCGGTTCGTCCTCGTTCGACGTCTTGTAGGATTACTCTATTTTCTTTAACATTTGTTATGTTGTCTAACATGGTATTTGGGTAAAAAGAGGCGGGGAAAAGGTAGGATCCAAGTTCCAAGAAGACTATAGGAACAGCTTGACTCTGCTGAAGATGTTCCGTATACAGCGTTAAGCATTAGGTAATGTTTTAGTTTTTCGTTCATAACTTCGGTTCTAATGCTGGGATTTTTTTTAATTTTTATTTTTGTTTTAATTTTGTTCAGGAGATGTTACTTGATTCATTAATGAAAAAAAGTGAAATCAATTTTTCAAGTTTTCTAAGTTGCATCGCCCCATATATTTTTATATTATAATGCTTCCATATATCTAGTACCATTCCCATATATTTTCATATGCAAATGATTTTTTACCCGATTCATTCATAACAACTAGAATTTGTGGTAATTGTGTGCAGGTCGACTGGAAAGGTTAGGAGTCTTGAGTTTAAGGGATAATAAACTGCAAGTGGTCCCAAACGAAGTTGGCAACTGTTCACTTCTCCATGTCCTTGATGTGAGTGGGAACCGTCTTCGTCACTTGCCGTATTCCCTCACCAATCTGGAGCTGAAAGCTGTTTGGTTGTCGGAGAACCAGGCGCAACCACTGTTAACATTCCAACCTGACATTGATGACGTCACCGGTGAACAAGTTTTGACCTGCTTTCTCCTACCCCAACTAGAATCTGTGCAAGATCCTGCTGGTAATATTTCATATTTTATCATTTTAGTTAATTATTGTGACGAATACTAACCGATTATAGATCGGTTTTTTCGAGCTGGCAAATAGCCTGGCTAGTTGAAAATACTTGAAATTTAGTTTGACAGTTCATGAGAAATTGCATTAAATTTTGTTGTTTCAGAAACATTCCGAATCAAAACTAAATTTCCGAAATAAAACTAAATTTTCAGTTTTATAGTTCATTGTCAACATGAGTGTATATTAGTGTATATTTACATAGTGTATATTTCGTATCAACCAACACACATCTCATGAAAATTCGTCAACAGTTTTTTTTACCCAATTAGTAGAAGAATTTATGGTGCATATTTTGATGTTCCTACTTACATACTATCTGACTTCTTCGCACTTCAAGTACCTATCCTTTCTGTTTCACTAGGAATGTGATGTATTTTATCTGTAATTTTCGCGGAGGTTACAAGTTTCACTCGTACCTCCTTATGTTATTATGTTATTTAGCTAATGCAGTATTTAATAGTTTCGTTCCAGTAGTTTTGAATGATTTAATTGATGGTTTTCTTTCAACTCTTTTGGTGATCACTTCTGTTTTATAAATTTGAATTAACCTCTCCCGTTATTCTAACTCTTATCTCTTGAACATGAATCATTTTCTTGAGTAGATGTTGGATTTAGTCAGTTGCTAATAAAATTTTCGTTCATAGTTATAGTTATAATATAAATAAAAAATAATAAAAACGACACACTCCAACGAAAACGTAGTCATTCGATTTTAAGAAAGGAAAGGAACTTCTGCCAAAAAAACGTAGAAGCTGTGACGTGACTTTACAATTATCTTACACATTATCGTTTTTATTGATGTCTCTAAATTCTCCTCCATATATTTGATTGCTAGTAGGTGTTGAGTGGGAATGATTTGTATCCAGACGGCAAGTGATACCAGGCAACCAATATTCGCTCCAGCATTGTTCATCGCTACCTCCAACTAAAAAAAAATAATTTCAGTTATCAGCTCTTATCTCCTTCCACCTAGCATGATTACAATCTTCGCTGTGCTCTTTACTCATTCTCAAAAGCCAGTTCTATCTGTTTTATAACAATGTGTGGTTAATGTATTTTTCTGTTTAGTTTTCGTTCATGTGTATAATATCCTGTAAAATTTGTGTTTTATTATCCTCACTGTTTTTACCTGTACTGTGATTATTGTGTGTACGGAATTGTGACAAGAGAGGTTTCTCTTCAACTATTGGTAACGTAGTTACAGATAAATTTAGATGATCAATGGGAAACTTTCATTTGTTGGAATTTCCCACTTTTAACCTCAGATTTGGATTCAGGGCACTTGAAAACCCCAAAAACCGATTTTCAGCTCAAAAGACCGTTTAGTTTGGCCAATAAAATGGTAGGAAGATCACGCGTGACGTATTAGTGCAAGGGGGATGAGAGTTCCCCCAGGCGGGCGGGGGCTGTGATGTCATTGTGCAATTGAATTTCAAGAGCTGTATTACTGGTCAGATACCCATCATATAGTACCTTTTTGGAAAGCTCTCGCACAGATCTTTCTATTGAGCAAATAGAGAATAACCTTTATAATTTCCCATTGACCATGAAGCTTCACTTTGTTGGAACTCTAAGTAATCTTACTTTTTAGGGAATGATTCAATACTCTTCATATGGTTTGGTAGATCCACATAACAGTGGATCGCCACCCAACAACAGCAACTAATTTTCCCTGAGATTCGTAAATTCTTTGGGTTTGAAACTTGATTGGTTAAACTTGACGTTTCGTGTTTCACGGAAAGAACTTCCAAACTTGTCTTGGTTCGAAAAGAAGCCAACGACAGTTCCATGGCAACGAACAGTTCAATACCTTTCACCAATGGCTGTTCTATTAAAAGAGTTATTTTGACTGTGGGTTTGACTGCTGTCAAAAGTAGTCTACAATACCAAATTGCAGTCTGATGAAAACTCTATCTGATTTGAAACCTATTATAACCTGTTGATTCCCAAGAGTGCACAACTGACAATTGGGAGTGATGACTACATCAGTTTGTGTAATACTAAATTATTTGGAAGAAAAAGTCAACAGCATGATTGCACTGACAGCTGATTTTGAACGGTGAGTGTCAACCGCTGTTTTAATTAGGTGGACCACTTTTAGAAAGATTGTCTTATCTCACTTGTCGTTCTTCCATCACACACTATCACCTACTCCGCAGTTGTTTTAATATTTGTAGCATTTTGAACTCTGACTTTTCGTTTCCAACCCCTTGTTCCCTATGTTCCCTAGCCATGTGGGAAAGTGTGTTTGATTATCAGTTGATCCCGCTTGTGGGTGTAGTGACGCTGTTGCACTTTGCATGGTATTTATTATGTGCACTAGGGCGGGTGAACAAGGCTTATGACACTGGATTTGGAATGTCACCACTAGATCCAGCTGAGAGTGATGACGAAGGATGGGAAGAACGAGAAGCGTCACGAACCATTTCAGTCAAATTCACTGATGTTGCTGAACCAGAAGCAGGAAAAGAGGTGAGCAATACTAAACTTAGTTCTTGGGAAAGTTGGATGTACTAATTATCAGATTTAGTGAATTGATTTCTTCATTTTAGGATTGGTTGTAATTAGACAGAAAGAATCAAAATTGTTTCAAAAGATTTTAAACTTAAAAAATCTAGTAGGAATTCCAATTTCAGAGGCCAAAACCATTTTTCGATCTTCTACTCGAGTGCATAGCATTTCTACCTTGGTTGGTGGAGAAGCAAACATTTCACGTCTATTGAAAAGCATGTCTTTCACATTTTTGGTGGTTAGGAAAGTAAAAAGTGGAAAATCGTTTTTTGCTGAAAAACTTTTTTCCATGGGAAATTTTTCTTTTTTTCTTGAGAGAACGTGGAGGGGGGGGTGTTAGCCTGAGCTCAGAACACATTTGATCTCATTCAGAAACGCAGTAGCTATTTTATAATCTCTCGTTGAAAGTTGTGGATAGGTACATTTGTCTTACTGTGTCACAATCCACGGACATGTGGACAGTGCTTGGTGTCGGCGAGGCAAACCTACTCAACGTAGTAAGACTCTTTGCACTCCCGTTGATCAGTAACTCTGAACCCATAACAAGTGATTCACATGGAAGTATCTGTTACTTCTCAAGTTTATACAGTTGTTTTTGTACCCTCATGGTGTTCTTTCTTGTTTTCATCGTATCAGAAAAGGAATGGTAACTTGAAACAGTAGCTGTGATTTCAAAATACAGGAACATCAGGTTTGGGATTTAGTGACAACTGCGATATCTGCGTTACTAAGGCCTCACATTTCTTTCAACCCGGAGGCGATGTCTCGTGCTAGTAGGCCATGCACAAACAGCTTTTTCAGCAGACTAGACCTGCAGGCCAAACTCTTGAAAATTTTTGAGAGGCGCTGCCTGGGGATTCTCATCCGAATGTGTGTGGTTGTCGACAGGACCTGCGGGCCGGGCACGTGGGTTTCTGGCCTGTCGTCTCCCACACTCGTACAGGCCGCACCTGTTAGGAAAACCGCAGGTCGGACAAAACCTCACATGGATGGAGAAACTCGTGGGTTTGGAGCAGCACGTCCAGCAAACTGTGCATCAGTGGTGGATGATCAACAATGAAAAATAATCATATTATCACTTAGGAATTTATCGGGACTTCCAAAATAAAATTGATAGTTACCTTCTACCGACTTGTTAAAACTTTGTATCTGTATCTGATAATCAACAAAGAAAACGACGAAATCAAGTGTCGCGAAACCTGCAGGTTTCAATGTGCAAAATCTGAAGGCCTGGACCGTATGTTTATGGCGCTTGACAGGCACAGCGGAGGGCTTTTGAAACCGTGAGTTCAAATCGAAGGTCCCAACCGAACACTTTTGGCGCTCAACAGTTCAGACCTTCGGTTCCCAAAACCTGCGATCCAGGACTGTGGACTCTCTTCCATCTAATAACCTGCGGGCGAGGTCTGCGAGTATTCCAAAAAAAAACGAACCACTCGTGTATGGCCAGCTATTCATCGATCTTCCCCTAAGAAATGGGTTGAAACGGAACAAGAACAATCTCCCTCACTAATTTTCAATTCTTCCAAAAATTTTCATAACCGCCCTCAACAATCATCATATATATTTTAAAAAAATTACGAAATATTATGGCAGTTAGTATGGCCGTTCCATCTGGGCGATTTCCTTCGTGTTTTCTTCTTTTTTTTAATTTAATGTAAGGTATTTATGCATAGATTTGTCATCAGAGCGCAATGGCGGGGTTGGCACGCAAAGCCTGCAGGGGGTGGCCCCCTAGTTTTTGTACTAAGAAGAACCCAATGGCTGGAGGAGAGAAAATCAATTAGTGCATTTTATTTCTCATTACACCTTGAATAACTTTTCTCCCCTTGTGACCGTGGGCAGACGTCTCTAGAGATCATATCATATTTTTGTGCTTTGATATCTCAATCTGGCTGGAAGAAACTGGAAATAAGTGTGGGAGATCATGCCGCTTCAATGCGTTTCTTATGGGAAGGTCAACGAATCCCAGCCTACTAGCATCTAGCATGACTTGACTCATTTTCGGAGTTTTGAGTAGGAGTTGCTTGGACTCATTAGCAGCGCAGGTACCGCACCCCCCCTCCAAAAAAGAATAATAATAAATAAAAAATTTACTATTTTTCAAAACTTAGTAATTGTTATGCCCTGTAGGTATGGTTGAATAGAAGATTTAATAGAGAAGTAAGTAATGTTGAAGTTGAAGCATACCTCTGAAACTCAATGATTATCTATCCATAGACAATTAAATTCATTGGGACCACTCTTGTTAAATCTATGATTTACCTATTTGTACATTCAGGATCTATGTTATTGTGGTTATACCTTCCATGTTTGATATCATCAACCAATATTTTTCAGACTCCCTTTGTCAGGCAGAACACTCCACATCCTAAAGAACTCAAAGCTAAGGCACATAAATTATTCAATAAATCAAAACTCGGGCCGGACAGTACTCTCGAAGAAGGAGTAAGTTGTTATGCTCTTTCTATATGCACACTCTTTGTTACATTAGTGCTGGTTTAATGTTATTGTCTAGAAAGAATTCACGATTCAGTCAGATTTTGAGCTTCTATTTATGCTTGCGTTAACAATCATCCATTGAATTTATACATAATTTTAATAATTAGTTATTAATTTATATAGTTTAATTATATATGTTATGTTTATTCAGATATTGTTATTCCTATGTTCCTTTTAGGACGAAAGTGTATCAACGAAAATCGCTTTTCGATCTGAACTTAGTTCAACCGATGTCGACCCCAACAGCGAAAGGAGTTCTTACTCTGAAAGCACGACCAAAGACGAACCTGTTCGAGAGGTACCTACTGTATTTTATATAATCGTAACATCTTGGACTATACCCCTCCTTGTAATTACTGTTACCTTTTTGGTCACCATGTTGTAGAACCCCAGTTGTTTTAACCCTTTAATTAACTTGAGTGTTATTCCAATTAATCCATAAATGTTGCCACTAATGCTTGACCTTCCTCCTACTTATTTTAGAGCAAGAATGTTGGGATGAAAGTAGGTAACGATGTGAGGGTTACAAGTGAGTCGCCTAGTGAAACCGGACAAAGTGAAATGGAAGATGATGATGAACAGGTATTCCTCTTCTTTCCTTTTCACTATGGTGTACTTGCACTACATACTTGTCGCTTTTTCTAACTTTATACATATGCAGGTAGAAATTCACTATATGCAATGCTTTATTTGCAATAATCCTACAAGTTTATTACATTCTCTTCGATTTACGTCCACAAATCATTCAAAAATTGACGTCGGTATTTTCTTTCGGTTCCTAAATTTATTATTTATGAACCACGTTTTCCATTGTTATCCGGAAAAGTAACTATTTTGTGAATGCAATGGAACTCATTACCATTCCTACTCCATACAACCTATTGATTTGCTAGATAAACTAAACATCAACAGGTGTACAGTACCATGTATGTACTTGTTTGGATTTAGTCATGTAAATAAGATCCTTCTTGGTTGGTAGTAGGAACATTGAAACCTCACTGTCCTAAACGAATCCGAATTGAGCCGAATTTCAGTTGATAGATTTACTCTGTAACAACCGGCAGCCTCAATTTATTGGCCTGCAAATTTTTAACCCTTGTTATTGTGACCAGCATTTGAAGTTCAACCTTCTTATTCAGTCTCTTAAGTTGTCCCTTTATCTGAAAATATCTAGCGGTTTTGTATAAATGTTTTCCAAGTGTTGTTGGATTACCCTCAGTTATTTTTTTCAAATTCTGCAAATCGATATATTTTTTATAACCTATAATCCCATTAAATAAATAGCTACACATAATATACACGCTTGATCGATGTTTGTATTCAACACTCGTTATACATACTAATTCTAAGTAAATTGATTTAGTTTTAATAAGAGACTCTAGAATGACATGATCGCTAGCTATTAAACTCCTTGTCAAACAGAACTACAACGTAGGAGGTACCTATGTTGTCTTTCTAAGTCTATTCCCAACTTCTCTTAAAAAACTCTTTTTGACCTCTATTTCTGGCTGCATCATCTTCTTCCACGGTTCAGGAAAAGCACGTTGGGTTCGAAGTTGATCCGTCCGTAGCCGAAGACGGTCCCTACCGCCCCACAAGGCTCCACAGACGGGATACGCCCCATCACCTCAAGAACAAAAGGATCAACCAGACAGCACAGCTTGACAAAGACAAAGTGGCTGCCATCATAGCAAGTGTCAGTGAACAATTCTTTGGTCACTGTAGTGATCGTGGGGTGGGGGGAGGGGATTTGAAACTGTATCATTCCAAAACAACCACTTGTACAAAATCCACTTAATTCCATTAAAATTTAACCATTTCAAAAAATTTAAAACTCCAGTTAGGGAGGGGTATCAATAGTTAATTTTAAACAATGAATTTGTTAAACTTATCGATTTGTGAGAACCTAACCAATGAAATCTGAAATAATTTCTTTCACAACGATATTTGACGATTTTAAAGGAGGTTGTTCAGATATGGTTAGGTTTTGTTTTTTTAACTCTTATAAATTAATTAAAAATACATTATAAAATTAATTTTGTCGCAAAAATTGATGTTGAAGTCTAAGAGGATCCGTACCAATCTCAATTTTCAAAAAAAAAGAAGGAAACCTACCCAACCTTATGCATGCCTTGGCGAGAATCATGGCACAAGTTTTCGCGTCTTATCTAATATTTCAATACATATTTCTTGATTTTCCTTTTTCTTTTGCCGTCAGTTTGTTCAAAAAGTATTATTTTGAAAGCTTCAAATGTTTATATTTGTTTTTCCTCTTTTTTAATCAATATCCTAAGATTAAAGAAGGCTATGACGGAAGACGTATTCAATGTTAATCGATTTAATTTCAAATTTTAATTTTAAATGTCATTATTTCAATTATTATTCTATGAGATAAGGAAAGTTGAGTAGGGATGGCAAATCAAGAATATATCAGTTGGACTGGTTGACGACTTGGAATTGTATAAAAAGTTGGATAGTATTTTTAGTTGCAATTTTAGATTCATGCGATTTTAAGAATATTTATTTATTGGTACCAATTCAGAATTGATTTAAAAAATCTATTTAAAAAATACTTAGGTTAGATACCTATCCCTATTTCTGGTAGTTTTCCCACCCTCCACTCAAACCAGAACCTATCGATCAATCGATCAAAAAAACTTTATATTTTGGATTATTTCAACTTTTTAATTACAATAGTAAAATTCTAACCCAAAATATCTCTCCGCTAGAATGCACTTTGCTGACATAAGCAGTCAAAACAATTTTCATTATCGTTTTTACAGTAGGTCGAAATTACGCCTACTAACCAAAACTCATCGCAACTTCCTGATTTAAATGTCTTGCTAGGGTCCAACATCCGTGTCTGCTCTGATAAGTAGTGATGTATATACAAAAATAATTCTTTAGTTCCACAATGAACAGTGGTACAGTTTCAAATTTACATTTCCAATTTTTCATTTAGCTTGCTGTTGTCTTTGTTTTAGTTTGTGTGTTAGTGAAACGGTGCATCAACCCCCTCACTAATGCCATCCTTTATATTACTTACCTCCATTACAAACTATCTTGTTGTTGGCTTCCGATCGTGCACGTTTTTATTTCATTTAATTCATTTATTTATTTTTAAATGTTATTTTGTATGCCACGATTTCTTTGTTCCTTGGTGTAACGGGTATGTGTTGTATTCTTCTCTTCTGCCACACCCAGATGTTGTTGTCCAAATGAGGTGTTTGTCTCAATCGCAGTTCCTGATTTTTCCCAGAATAATCGCATTTCACACTGACTATATTTTGGTTGAGGGAGTGTTATGCGTAATTTTTCTAGTGTTTGCTTGTTGTTTGCGAGTATGAATATTTGTCTAGTGCTAGTGTCGCAGAGGATAATAATAACTTTCAGAAAGCATTTCAGGTTTGTATCTAAAAGTTTCGGGATCAATGGATCGGCACAGTTATTTCACGACGGCTGATGAAGGATTTTTGAAAACGAGATGGGCTGCTCATCGTTCTGATCACTACTCTCTAATTTCTCTGTTCTCCTTTTTCTCTACTGTTGTAACAACTATTTAACATCCACATTTAATGAAGGAAACATGGGTCATTAGGAAAGGAATAAACTGAATTGGAAACAAGCTATTTCGTTCTGCGATTTTGTCGACTGGCCTGGACTTCCCACATCCATAGAGTACACTCTTGCTTGGTTCGAAATTTACAATTCCACCAAACTAAATGCAGTGGTAGTGACAACTTTGACGTATCTAGGCTTCTTGATTTCCTTCCTCGATTCCTAGTGAGCACAGCTCACCAGCTCTGCACCCCCTTATTCTTCATCGCTGCTCTTTGGATTCAAGCATACAGCCGAAAGCTGTAAATGTAGCTGACAATAACCCTAGCTTGAAGAAATGCTGTCATTTTTAGGGGCCCCAATATTTCACTGGATGGATAATTTTTTATAAGCATCGTTCAAATCGATACTGTCATATCAGGTGGTAAGCCTCTACAAGAATTCTTCCCATGGCTGAGTGTTTTCAACTAGGTAGGTACTTCATTGAATTTCAACAGTTGAATTGTTTATATTCCCTCACACGGTACAAAATCGTGGAGAGGATAATCGTAGAGCATTGAATTGTGAATCCTGGATAATTTACCGCTAAATGGGTCTAGGACATGCGACTTGGCTGAGGCCAGGGAAAGCACCGTAGGCTACCTGAAACCCTAGTGGCGGGCACAAGCTTTGAGTATAAATAATATGGAGAGCTATTAGTGGTAGTTGAGTTGTCAAACCATAGCTTCCACCTCTATCGCAATGGTCCCTGAAATTATGTAACTTTCAAGGTGGCTGTACACTGATTGCTGATGTTTCAAAATTCAAGTAATAGTTATCTATTATAAAATTACATTTGAAGGTTGAAAGGGATTTTGATTTTTGAGTTACTCACTTACGTATAGTTTTGGGATCGATATTTTATTTGGCGAGCAGATGGCTAACTTAGTTTCTGTTCTTTTAATATTTAGAAAAGCAGAACCTAGAAACGCCCTTTCCATAATGTCAATGCCCTCCCCACATCATTCCCTTATACATTTTACTGGTGAATAATTGTGGTTGTTTTTGGAGAAAGTAAACGAAGGGTTTATCCATTTGTCATTTCATTAGAAACGAGAGGTTGTAAGGTGGAACAAGTAGTTTAAAGGGACCAGTGTCACGCTAGCGGCAAATATCTTCTGACAGGAAAACAGCATTGAAATCAGAGCAGTAGCCTTTCATATTATTTATACTCAATTAGCACGGGGAATCCAGAATATTAGGAAAGGACGAGCTTTTTTATATTCTTCTAAAACAGCGGTCTGATAAGGCAGGTGTGGGGGCATCTGCCACACTGTGTATTTATCTCAAGCGTTTGGCTGTATAATTTGAACCACCCTCACCTCAGACCACCAATGAAGACTATTTTAATTACTTGAGTGTCAAAATAGGTACAGATATTCTAGTATTTCTTCGTACAGGCTTCGTATGTTACCTATTGGAATTGATCCAAGATGTGGGACAACCCGTGGAGGGTGGGGGGGGGGGAGTGTGGGGGTAACCAAATACATATAAGACAGAATCAGAAGACAGAAGTGGAAAATCATAGGTGTGTGAATGTATCTGAGTGTGTATGTGTGACAAATTTTAAGAGCGCTGCCCAGGCTACAATGAGAATGCCCGTGAGTGCGAAAAAGGCACTTCTTCTATATTAAAATGGAAGGTTCCATCCTTAGAAGTTTGACATCAACAGCACTCTCCTCCGATGAGTAGTTTTCTTCCTATGATTTTTCAAGGTATCACACACTGGTGACGTCAAAGCACCCCTCCCGCCTGGGCGGGACCCCCCTACCCATTGTGACGTCACCAGTGCAGGAAACTGAATGATCTTAGAATAAAAGCTACACGGCGTAAGAGAGTGCGGATGGTGTCAAATTTCTTAGAATATAATCTATTTTTATTTAAAAAAAAAGCAAATTATTGCACAAAGGTTTATAATTACTGTATTGGATAGTCTTTCTATGCAGTCTTTCTATTATAATCTTTCTATAATTTCAAACGAAGTATATTATAGATTAGGTATCTAAATATCTCTTCATAGATGTAGACGCCTACCGAAGAAAATAATTAAACTAAATAACACACCTGCACTTTCCTAGTATTAAACACGAGCTGCTCTGCTTACTGAAAATTAATTATATAAAATAAATCAACTAACTACGCTTAAAATTCCATCTACACGTGACAAAAGTTAAAATAAACACAGTTACGTGAAATGAAAATTCCATTGGAATTATGCATATCTGCTGATCGTAGTTGCTAGGCGATTTTAGCTGTTATATCTTTGCTCCAAATACCAGGTGGTAAGTTTTGGATGATCTTCACGGTGGTGATCAAATATTTATGCCGTTTCATCATGTCTCTAGATGAAAATTTGACGAAGTGGATTGAAATAAGTTACGAAGTCTTGCTCTTTTGTAACTATCCCTCCTTCTGAACGATCCCCACTCGATTCTATAATCAATTTTCAGTCAAAATCATCGATGGAGCAAACCTCTCAATTCTGATTACTAAGTGCCCCCCAAAATAAAGTACCTGTGCTGTGGTGGAACATTTATGTGTTTCATCCGATTCTTTGGGATGATGTCTATAAATGAGACACACACACACACACACACATATATATATATATATATATATATATATATATATATATATATATATATATATATATACAATATTTCTACCCTTTAGAATGCTGATGTGATTGGCAAATCCTCGACCGATGTTTGATTTTTAGCCAAATTTCATATAAACTTCGGTCCAGTTGTTTCGGGAATAAGCTCTGGACGGCGCGGCGTACGCACGGGTTTTTTTTCATTTTCGATTTTTACATTCTACTCATCTTGAAACTTAAACCAAAAAGTTTTTGGTGGCGGTGGTGGGGGGTTGTTTCTTGGTCGATTACAATGTTTCATTGTTGAAAATAATAAACCAATATAAAATGAGTACGTGGGGATAACACTCATTCTTTACAGATTTTCGTTGTGATTCTTTTTTTCGAATCCAATGTTAGTATAGTTGTACAAGGACCTGGAAAATGGGGTATTCCATTGATTTTTTTTAAAATTATTTTTCTAATCCTTATGATTAACAAAAATGGGGTCCGTTTGGCGGAAAATGCTCCATAAAAATTAGAGAGACAAATGGAAATCGGGAGTCCGAAAAAAGGCGGGCTGAGAGCGGACGTAGACGTTGTTGTTCAGCTGTCCTTTTCTAATTTTCAATTTTTATTGGCCCTAGATGAAGTTTTGCGCGGAAAATTGGTAGTTAGGGGTTTTGAAAGGTGCTGAATCCGAATTCGAGGTCAAAAATTCAAAATTCCGACCCACCGTAACACCCCATTATGGATATCGTTACAGGAGGTAGAAGATAAAAAAGCTATATGGAAAAAAAGAGGCTACGTTTGGTTGTACGTTTGGTTGTTTGGTTTGGTTGCTGATTGTTCAGCAAACCTCGAAAATTTTGTTTAGGGGTTAATCATTTCGTCTAGTTTTCAAATCTCAAAAAGAAATAGGTAGAATAGAGGGGGTGTTGCTAACAAGTCGTGATGTTTTCTCTATTTTCTTTCATCCAATCTCCATGACTGTATTTTTCTTCAATCCAGATTCCAGTCTAGTTCCACTACAAACCGTTGGGAATTTTCTATTTATAATTAGTAGGGGTAATTATAATTTCTAAGGATTAATTATAACTTCATTAATATTTATTTTTAGCGAATTTTTGAAGAAAATTAAGCTATTGTTCTCGCTTTAAAATTTGTAGAATGTGAATTTTTGAAAAAATTTTATGCAGAAATCCGTTTCAGGCTATTCTGAATCATATTCTGAAGTTTAACGCATTTTTTATGTATGTATGTGTCATTCCAGACGATAACTGTCCGTAGAATTGTGCTAGAAACTTCAAACAAATTTTAAAATGTTAAGAACACAAAACGAAAGTTCAAGTTCGTTGGCCAGCATGATCGGATTACATCTTCGGGTTGAAATTTTTAAAAATGTAGTCAAAAATTTCAAAATAGCCTGTTTTTTGCGATTTGTTGTGCGAAATAATTTTTTCAGCATACTAACATGTGGTATATTCGGAATCAGCGTAAAATTTCCTATAAGAATATGTATCAAGTTTTCAAAAATTTCAAAGTTGAAAAATCAGTCAAAAATCGAAATAATGCCGTTCGCTAGTTGTAAAAATCGGTAATATTTGCATGAAATATTGTCCAAATTCAGATTGAACTACTCTTATGGAAGCATCCCTGTATAACCAATCCTAGAACCATGCTGTTTAAAACGTAGGTAGTAGGTGCTTGTTTAAAAAAAAAAAAAAATTGTAATCACAACCGATAAGTTTACTCTGTGAAATATTCCGTCCTCCGATTCTCTCGGTCGCTCTCTTTAATGTATTACGCTTAACTGTTTTAGGACTTAATGTAGCTTTAATACTAACTGTGGGTTAGAAAATATCAGCCATGAAATTATGAAGAAGTTCTACTTATGTACGTACTAGCACGCAGACCCAAGGCCTCGCTCCGCTCGGCCGTCAATACCGACTGAAATGTCGACGATTTCTTCAAAATTCGCTCATGGGGTCATGCTGCATGACTGGACTTTTTGGTTAACATGTGCGAAAAATTTGGAATTTATTTTTAATGAATTACTGTTTGTGGGAAGGAGTGATGAAGGGAAAATGAAATGTACTATTGATGATGTACGATTTTCGTGATTCTTTGTTGTTCGATTATTTCATTATTTTGCCTGAAGTATTTGGGCTCTCTGTGATTTTATTCTCTGTAAATTCAAAGCTCATAGTGAAGGCGAGAGGGGGTGAGGGAGTGGTTACCAATAAATCGTGATATTTTTTTGAATCTTTCTTTAGCCAATTTTACAATCTAAAAGTATTTCATACTTCATTATGAATTTATTGTTGTGGGAGAGGGAGGGGGGTAGTCCCACAAGCCTCCTCCTCCTCCCCCCCCCCCCATTCATGTTATGTTATAATGGAGGAGGTTCATCCAATAAAATCATGATCTAATTATTTGCTAATTACATACCAGAAATAAAGATCCTGCATTGCTTACCAATATGTCTACTTACCTAGCTCCCTAATTTAGGATAATAGTGAAATCGAAATGACCACTTTCGAACAAAGGCTAACGTTCCCTAAACTATGCTTTGTTGGGAATAAGTCTGAAAGAATTGAATTAAGTCCAGGTACAGATTTGACTCTTCTCTTCTAAGCTTGGGATTGTCTCCCCAAATAACGCAACTTCATTCAGAATAGCAAGTAATTATGGAATCAATGAATTATACCTGCACTAAAACACATTTGGAACAAAATGACTTCCGTGTTAGTTACCTTCCTATAAGAGTACACCGTAGTTTCGTTTCGTAAGAAAACTTCCGTGTTTGTATCATTAACGTTTCAAGACAAAAGATCGATCAGGCCATAAAATAATAACGCCAAAAACTTCTTTAAGCAATATAACCTCGACAAGAGTGATGTCACTGGAACTTGTAATGTCAAAAACCACTTATCAAGTCTTTGGAGAGGAAAATTGCAATAATGGTTTATTTCGTACCTCATGAATAGAACTGATGCTACCTACATCAACGACACTTCTGAGGGGTTTGAAACCATGGTGAAAGGAAACGTGAAAGAAACTAGAATTAGCTCACTCACTCACTTCTCGGGGTTTCCATTGGAAAAGAGTTTCAGGCACCATAGCCAGCTTAAACTCTCCATTAGAACACGTGGCGTTTCAAAATACTATTACTGGTATCTTTTTTTTTTTCGAATGAAGGTAGCAGGAGATTCATGAAGCTAGCACAAAATCCTTTGCTGTGTCCGTTCCAAAGCTAAATATCCTATTTAAAACTGGGTGTTAGAAATGATGTCGTTGTAAAAGCCACAGACTTAGAAACAAGTTTTTCTTGATACGAGCATAGTCAGTTAATGGCACGCTTCAGTCAGCCACTGAATCTCTCCTTGATCGTAAATTGACTGGTATTTCACACTTTATTCAAGCTCTTTCTTTCGTTTCTATTCTACAGATAATTTTTGGTCTTTACTGTAAAAAATATGGAGGGGAAAGCTAATGAACATATCGAAATAACGCAAAAGCTGTAAGTAGTGTTTGAATTGGGAGGACAGACTAGTCTTAAGACTAGACTTAAGTTATTTGGGTACAGACTAGTTCGCCACAAAATGACTACATTTCTAAGTCTTACAAGTTTAATTTTTGCAGTTGCTGCATTTTTGCCAGTACTAATTTTAAATTCAATAATCTAGGATTTAATCGGAGATTTAATTGCTTTGTCTACCAGAGATGGGCATATTCATATGCGTATACGACTGTATTCAAAGAAAACATATTCTGTGAATACGAATACATTCATAATCACATATATGCATACGAATACAAGTGTATTCTTATTTACCTGTATGAATACAGGTGTATTCACTCACGAGAATATGAATTCACTTGTATTCGAATTCGTATATGTGAATGCAAATATATTTGTATTCACGATTACGAATATGCCCATCTTTCCTCTGTACCGCTGACTCGGAATACAAGTAAGGCTAAGGCTGTTGCCCACTGTATATCCGAACCACTTTTTATGAAGTAGATCTTGAATGAATCGTTAAATTCTGAAACTACTACAACTAAGGTCATTTAGGTTAAAGAATAAATTAATAAATTCAAATACCATGTAGAATGACCCCTAGCGTTTTCTCCTCCACTCTTTATTATTTCACTTAGGGCTTATGCATCTTCATTCTGTGAAATTGAAGAATTGGTACCTTCCAGATGTCAACAGCTGGAAACGTCAAAGCTACCTCCTAAGTTGAGCTACCTCCTCTTTCTCTTCCAGTAAACTTGATTTGTTAATTTTTTTAAATCCTCTGCTTCGCTAGTATTGTTATCTTATGGGTGTGGTTTCCTGCATGCTTTTTTAGTACTTTTTAATGAATTTCGTATATTTTAATGCATGTGTAATTACTTATTGACAATACAATCTGTGTAATTCATGGACAAAACATGTAGTGTAATGGATGGTGTTCTATGATATATTCCTCCTCAATCAAAACTCATGATTTCTCTTAGTATTTAAGTGACTTGGGATCTATAGGTTGGAATTTCTGACAATAAGCAATTCCAGATTATTTGCTTCATTCTCTACCTTGTGAAAGGGCGCGCCAGGCAAACTTAGTTTTCTATGTTACGGCGCATGCGATATTACCAACGTTAACTTTTCTTAACTAAGTTGACAGCACGCCGTTTATTTCATTTTCATTTTCAGCTGCTATCGATGGTCCTTTCGCAGTAGAATTTGCTATCGACAGAATCTGCCTGTTTCCCTTTAAACCTTTCACAATGCATTGTCTTGAATGCTACCATGCTTAATGTATCATAATCAACTTAATGGATTCAAACTATCTTAATGATTAATCATGTACATATTCGAACTTGATTCACGAGAAATATTTCTGCACTTTTTTGGAAATACTCTAATTTTATATTAGATAACTGTGTGTTGAAATTTATACCTCCCTCAGCATTCATTGATCATTATGGTGTTATCAAATTCGTTTGAGCGACCTATCTTACCTCACGCCTGCCAGATCGTAGTTGAACCCGCAACAATGATCTTACTCCTTTTTTTACTTCCTCAATTTATTTCACTTGTGCTTCGTTCCTCAAAAGTATTCAGCGTGATGATTTCAAGGTTCATTTTTTTCACAGGCAATGAGCAAAAAGAAGGAAGAAGAAGCGATTGGCGATTCAGATAAGAGTATCAACCCCACCCCACCTGGATCCATCAGCAAACATAGCGGTGAGTGAAGCAATAAACTGATAAGGATGTCCACCTCATAGATAACGTCATGGAAAGTGTGCCACCTGAGTCATAGCTCACACGGTTCAGTTATTGTTGCTCTCAGTGATTTAATAAATTCCTCCACGGAATGCCTTCTCTGCGGCGCAAATCTCGTAGAAAACGGGTTCACTATGCAAGTCAGTCTATCATATTGTTTTATTATTTCAATAATTGCCCACAGATGTCAGTCTTTGTCGACATTCAATGCGGACGACCATAAAGTAGAAAAAAGTTGATTACAGAAAAACAATTCGAATCCTTCCTTCGTACAGCTCGTCAACATCTTGTTGAAATTCATTGAAAATTTGACGTATTACAGAACATTTTTCTTGACTTCTCAGATATAGTGTTTACTGAATAATAACTCATGACTGTAGATATTTATATCTATTATTAATTTTAAATTTGTTATAACTAATTTGCACGTAATTTTTTTTTGTTTCTTTTAGCGAATTTTTGTAGAAAATGAGAAAAATGAAAGCGCCTGGTTGAGGCGCTTAAATCATTAAATAAAAAATATTAGAAAACGGCTCAAAAATGTTTGAAAAGAAATTTTTAAAAACTTTTCATGAAAATCCGATTTGTGGCATTATGCTACGATTCCTGGATTTTAACGCGTTTTAATATACATAAATATACATATTATATAGATATGTGTGTGTGTGTGTGTGACATTCCATACGACAACTCTCCTTAGGATTGAGAAAAAAATGCGTTCGTTCTCCTAAAATTCGAGCAGTAGAAAAAGAAAGGACGAATTCCTCAGAAGGCACTTTTTGTGCACAACACATTGGTCAATTTTGAAAAACATAAATGGTAATGATATAATTAAAAATGGGAAAATCTGTTTAATATTTTACATAAGTGTAAATTAGCAGAATGTAACTCTGACAACGTTCGTCAACTCTGAATTCGAACATTAATAGATGTATGCACAAAATTATGCTGAAAAATGTAGGTATTTATATTTCAATAATGTGCTCCAAAAATCTAAAACTCCAACAAAATCGTAATTATCCAAAAAAAAATTTGCATAGCAAAATATTGTTTAGGTTTTTTCCCCCCGTAAAATAGGTAGTTGAAAAATTTTCTTCATACAAAGTTCTAGAATTTTAAAACAATTTTATAAATATAGTACAATATTTTATGAAAATCGCTCATAAGATCATGCTGCATGACTGTTACTTCTGAAAAGTACCTAGATGTTTCATAACACAGATCATAATGATGTAAAGCCGACGATTAAATTAATATTAGGTAGAATACAAATGATCAAATTATTGTTTTATATTCTCAACAATATAATCAGAAGTCATCACTGTGATTCTTGCGTGCTTTGTTTTCTTCTGCTTCCCTCAACTTCAGACGTCGAAAATATAGGACTTCCTGCCCCCTATTTTTCGTGAAGTTATCTGAAAATCTAACTGTCCACAAAAATACGGTTTGAAAATTCTTACCACTGATATTCTTCAACTGGTTCTCCAGTTCTAAATAACTCAACTGAGGGAATGAACTGAATATATGTATATATATATATATATATATATATATATATATATATATATATATATATATATAGTGTGTGAGTGTGTGTATGTAGGAATTAATTCGCTGAAGGGTGGCTTAAGTGCAACAAAAATGTAACTGCTAAAAGAAGTCTCTCTCTGCTTTGTTACGCTCTTGACGCCGAACTTATGGTTCTTGGATTATTCGTACTACAAAAAACACTCGCCTCATGATCGTTCATCTATACGCATATAAACTCCCTAAATGGTAATTTTTACTCTGGAACATGCATGGCGATTGTTCACAACACTCTAATTTTTTTTAACCGCTCAGTGACTCATCTACGGGAAACACATCAGTCAAAAACTAGCAAGACATTTAGAGCGTTAGTACGAGACGGTAAATATTAATGTTTCTAAGAATATTTGCGTGAATGTTGAGAACTGGAGTGTGGCACTTGAGTTGGATAAGGAATGAGGGAAGATTTAAAAGTAACTACATTCCAAAGATAACAACCATGAGATAATATCAGAAATACGTTATTGATTGCTAAACCAGACTACGTAGACTCAAGGAAAACCACCTCAAGTAAAGTGTAATGTATTGAGCGTAGTATTAAGTTTTTTGTGCTTTCATGGATATCTTTGCACTGTTATTAAATAACAATGCAAACTTAACTTTCACTAAATTTTCAGACTATCAAAATTGTTTTCTTAAAAAAATGAATAAATGAATAAATGAATAAAATTAAAAAAAAAAAAAAACGCTGCAAATTATTTATTAGGTATTGTTTATTAGGTATTTCTGTGTTAAATAGCCCTTCTACGCAGAACATTAGTCAAAAATTATTAAACCCCGTACGTGATACATATATGATCAGTAGCATTTACAGTTCCAAGACGCCACCTTTACAGTTCCAAGACACCGCAAATTTACGCTTCACAGTAAATGTTAAAAGAAAGTCAATAGTAAAGGAAAGAGTATAGGTTCAGAGGTTGCTCTACTACTGATCAGTGCGCTTCCATACCTCGTAACTGTTTCCGAGGAGTGCCAAAGGAGCTCCATCTAAATAGCAGCACCGTGAGTCGATTAGGAAAGAAATTAGCCTCAGAGGTTCCAAAGCTGATCTGAGTCCCTCCACACTTTGTAATTGTATTCCAGATCTCCAAAAAAAGGAGCTACATTTCAGGTTTCAGTATCATAAGCCGATTAAAAACAATTTAGGCTCATAGCCCCACAGCTGATCAGTGTGCACTTCTCTTACTTTTTGCGTTTCAGAGCTCGCTGATCAATTTTGGTTCCGTGTCTGTCTGATGTCTGTGGTAAATCCTTGTCACGCCCAAAACTATACCAAGTTTCAGTCCGATTCCGATGAAATGTTAAGTCGTTAAGGGATTTTTCGGGTTAGCTCCTAGGCGGTCCCCTATAATTTTCAATGCCCTCAAATCAGTAGTAGCCTGTGCGCATGTGCAAACTTGAAATTCTCACGTCAATTTCTCCATCATCTGTTCGTTCGATTTTGTTCAAACTCAGTAGGTAATTTGGTATATCTATACTATTTATAAGAATGAAACTCCGTCTGTTTGTTTGTTTGTCTGTCGTGTCTATGCACGGCCAAACGGCTGAGTGGGGGGAGTCTACGAGTGGGGGGATCTTCTTGGGATTTTCCGAAAGGTGGAACGAGCGAATTTAAAATTTCACCGTAGGGCGGGAGGGGGGTCGAAGTAAGAATTAATGTGCGCTTTTTGGACTTCCCCGCTTCCTCTACCCCTCTAAACGGCCGTTGAAAATTCCGGAAAAATACCGGTTTCGTAGGTTTTCCTATGAGGAAGACGACGGCGCGATCGGATCGCAAAAAAAGTATCGGGAAATGCGTCAAAAAAATGCGAGAGTACGGACCGTGTTTTCTCGAAAAGTCCGACGAAAAACTAGGTTTTTTTCCCATTAAAATATACCCCGTAAAGGTACGTTTTTCGGAACAGTTTTCGCGGGGGCGAAATACAGCTTTGATCCCGCCGAATCTGAATTCGAAATCGGATATCGAAAAAAGTGACGTGAAGTCGGTCAAAATGCGAGCGGAAGCGAGGGAAGCGTTTAATAGCAGAACCTAATTGTGCCCTGGACGCGAGAAGGCTCTACGAAGACGTCAAGGGGTTCGATGAGGCGGGGCTTGCACCTGACGGGAACAGGTTGCGAGCAGGTACACATAGGTTGCGAGCCAGGCCTACGCACTTACGTCTTGAAGGGTATACAGGTATACCTTGCGAGCGAAGCGAGAGCCATTTCAACAGAATAAATTCGGATTTTTTCCTACAAATATACAGCAATACCTTGCGAGCGAAGCGAGCAACATCCCCGAATAAACTTTTTGTGGTTCCACGTAGTTTCATAAGATTTAATTTGTTTGTAAGAATTTACAACAGAAAAAAACGTCTGCCAAGTTGGGTGGGCAGTATAACTTCCTCAAGCGAGCGAAGCGAGCAGCATCCCTTACAGAAGTTAAACCTACCCTTAGGGATCTATCGTTTGCGAGCGAAGCGAGCAACATCCCCTACATGTTTCAATTGTAATACATCGCATCTGCACAGCCACACCTTGCGAGCGAAGCGAGCAACATTTCCTACATGCCAGACTTTGCGAGCGAAGCGAGCAATATTCCCTACACGTCACACTTTGCGAGCGAAGCGAGCAATTGAATGGGGGGTCCGGGGGGGCTTGCCCCCCGGCTGGACGTGGAGGCGAGCGTAGCGAGCCGGAGCGGCTAGTGTTCTAGAAAAATGTCCTATAAATTATATGCAATGCCCATTGCGCATTCTCGAAGCTAATATGGATTGACACAGGCCGAGTCTGATACATTTGTAATCCTGATATACGATCCAAAACGACCGAACTCATAGTTGAACGAAATAAAGAATCTTGAAAATCTGACAAGATTAGTAGAAACAACATGATTTTAAACTATTACCCCCTCCATTCACCTCCTCCCATGATGAAAAAACCCCTGAAACACGTTCCACAATTATATTGAATTCGTGATGGAACAAACTAAGAATCACGAAAATCGGTCGAGATTTGTAGCTCGGCAGCGCTTGAAAGAATCGGTAACTATCCTCTCCACCCCCACCTCGACATCAAATCCGAAATTCCCAAGGTTTGTTGAACAACTAGATTATAATTGGAATCAAACCAAATAAGAATCACGAAAATCGGTTGAGAATTGTAGCCTGGGTGGCGTCGACAAAATATTTTTCGGGTTTACCCCCTTCATTCCCCCTCTTCCATCACAGAATTCAACATTTCCGGGGTTTGTTGCACAACTAGACTAAATTGGGGTCGAACGATGAGTGTTTGTCGATAATCGGTGGATAATTGTGGTCTGGGCAGCGACGCAGAGTGAGAGACAGAGAGTGTGAGATTGAGAGAGAGAGGGAAAGAGAGTGATAGGGAGGGGAGAGAGTGTGAGAGAGAGGGGAAGGGAGAGAGTGTGTGTGAGAGAGAGGGGGCTTTCGATATCAATCTGTTGTTTGATCATTCCTGATGGACGTTTTCTTTTTGGCTTGTGAAGATGTCGTTATAGGGGTCCACCTATTTTGTAGAGACGTTTGTTGCAGTATCATGTTTCCATTTTGACAGAAATCGATGGGATCATCGACATCAGAGAAGAAAGGATGGAAATCCGACTGGAGAAGACCAATGCTGGCCTGGGGCTTTCCATTGCTGGAGGCCAAGGTTCCACCCCCTTCAAAGGCGACGATGAAGGGATTTTCGTCTCCAAAGTCACTGAAGGCGGACCTGCGGATTTGGCTGATCTCAGGGTGAGTAATCGAAGTTTTCAATAGAATTGTTATAAATTGTATGCATTAACCTTATGGCAGTGTTCCGCAACTTTGGAGTGTCGTGAGACGCGGCTAGGGGTGCTGCACAATTTAAAGATCGGAATCAGTTTTGGTTTAGTTTAATATGGTTTGTTTTATTAATTAATTTTTCCCTCTTCAATTTCATTGCTATGATCACAACCTTTGTCATTTAAAGAAAAATCAGTAAGCCCAAGAGCTAAGGCTTCATTTAGTCCATAATAAATCAACTTTTCCTGAAGGATGTTGTGTGGGACTCGTTCAAAAGCCTTAGAAAGATCATTCATCCTCAAAGACGTTGAATTTTTATTATTAATTTTATTTTTATTTGTTTACATTTTTTATTTGTTATTATATTGTTTGTTTTCAGAAAGGAGATAAAATTCTCTCTGTCAACAATATTCCCATGCTGAAAATCGGTCATTATGATGCTGTAGAAGTTTTGAAATCTAGTGGGCCCGTTCTAAACATAGTAATCCTTCGCGAGGTTTCGAGGCTGCTTCCCTTCAATCAAGTAAGACTTGACATTCTCAAAATTTGAGCTAATTATTCCTTAAATGTCTTTATTGAATTCCCTTCATTCCACTTGCTTCAATTACTCAAGGTCTTACAGAATACCGCGCATCATCAGGGAATGGATACTCCCACATCCAGCCTAAGTACGAGCAGAGCACCGAGTGTGGCCTCGAACCATTCCTCCTCATACAACACTGTCACCCACAATGGTCCCACTCATCATCACATAGATAAGGTAGGAAATGATAAAATTCAATCATATTGAAGTTATACTTCTTTGCGCCCGTTAGACACTTTGGGATGGGATGTTGGTCGAGAAACCGCGTCACGCTGAATTTTAAGAACTATCGGATTTAAGAACAAATTTTTAAGAACTATCGATTAATCAAGGAGGAGGAGGAGGAGGAGGGAGGAGGAGGAGGGAGGAGGAGGAGGGAGGAGGAGGAGGAGGAGGAGGGAGGAGGAGGAGGAGGGAGGCGGAGGAGGAGGAGTGAGGGAGGAGGAGGAGGAGGAGGAGGAGGAGGAGTTAGACCCTTTGGGATGGGATGTTGGTCGAGAAACCGCGTCACGCTGAAAAGTAAGAAAAGTAAGAACAAATTTTTAAGAACTATCGATTAATCGAGGAGGAGGAGGAGGAGGAGGAGGAGGAGGAGGGGGAGGGAGGAGGAGGAGGAGGAGGAGGAGGAGGAGGGAGGAGGAGGAGGAGGGAGGCGGAGGAGGAGGAGTGAGGGAGGAGGAGGAGGAGGAGGAGGAGGAGTTAGACCCTTTGGGATGGGATGTTGGTCGAGAAACCGCGTCACGCTGAAAAGTAAGAAAAGTAAGAAAAGTAAGAACAAATTATTAAGAACTATCGATTCATAATATATAAATTATAATTAATAAATTATAATAAATTTATAGATTATTATTATAAATTTATAAATATTATAATTATAAATTTATTATAAATTATTATAAATTTATAAATTTATAATTATTATAAATTATAAATTTATAATTTTTAAGAACAAATTTTTAAGAACAAATTTTTAAGAACAAATTTTTAAGAACTATCGATTCATAATATATAAATTATAATTAATAAATTATAATAAATTTATAGATTATTATTATAAATTTATAAATATTATAATTATAAATTTATTATAAATTATTATAAATTTATAAATTTATAATTATTATAAATTATAAATTTATAATTTATAAATTATTATTCATAATTTATTTATTAATTATAAATTATGGCCACAGAAGTATAACTTCCACCGTGTGGTCCGACGCACACCGATTTTTTTTTATTTATCATTCTTTATACTAACCTATTAGTGATTAGAGTTTCAGTACACTGGGGATTTGGTGTAATTGGAATTCTGTGCCTTTGAAAACCCGTTATTGCGGTATTATCGTTTGTTGCGGAAGATCCTAACTAGTTTTTTCATGAATCGATGGGAAAGGCTAAACTTGTCGTCATAGTTTCGACGATCTTATTACGAAACTGTATCTCCACATTTGACTATTTGGTATTTGCGAAAAGCATATTGACACATCGAGCAATGAGAAAAAATATAATCTGTTTTTTTTTTTTTTTTTTCTAAATATGAAATCTGATTAAATTCTAAGAATGCAGACACCAACCTCACTCTTCTACGATTAGTAGTTTTCTATGATTTTTCAAAGTTTTGATAAAAAGCTACATCATTGTGAGACATTCCTCCTCACTGCCTAGCGAGACGTCATATTTTGCTGAAACTTTAAAAAACCTTAACACGTTCCGAGCGGCGCCGATTTTGGTGGAAACTCCCTGTGACGGGACCTGTTTTTTCGAGAGAAAGGCGGGAAATGAAAGGGCGCGAAAATGTTACTGAACGGGGGCCTTGATATCAATGGGGAACGAAACGGAACGCATTCTTTCGGAGGCCTGATCATCTACAATAAGTGTGTTAAACTCCACAGCCAACAGAATGCGTGGTAATCTCGTCAGAAGGTAGAACGTAGGAACCTATGTGCTCTCTGTAGCTGGGTCTATCGATCCACTCCGGGTGAATCGAACGATGGCGCCTGGATCGATTGATCCATTCCGCTTGGAACGTGTTAAAATGCAATTACTCATAATTGAAAAGTGCAGGTAGTGAGGAAACTCTCAAAATATTCTAGTTGCATTTAAAAATAATGAACGCAACATTTTCAGACCAATAAGTAACCCTCATTATGAAATATAATGTCATTAAAGTTGCAGACGTGTGAGCGTGGCTCCCTTGTTGTTTATTTACCACATTCATAAAATCTATCAGGTTATAACCACCAGCGGGCCAATTGTTTTCTACAACAACTGAATAAAATAGGAATAAAAGACGAATATAAGGAAATCAAAATAAGCTTACCAAAGTCCTGGACAGCCTGACCACCACTGATATCACGTATAGTTTTCATCTCGAAAATGACTCATGCATTCCCTGCCTCAACAGGACACCGGCTGATGATAACTTTAGTATTTTTTCTGCAAGATCGTGAACCAATAAATTTGCTTGACAACCCAATGATTCACGCTCTTGCACTGGCATTCTACGGCTCAAAAACACAAAATTAAACACTGAAAGGAAACCAAGAAACAAATGCAAAAAAAGTGCCAGCAAATAGCAGTACGAAAACCAGCTACCGGCTTACAGCCAATACAAACAAAAGAGAGATAATAAGAGATCGAAATCGAGGAGTTCACTTCAAAAATATCGCAATGTTACTGGTGTGCCGCAAAAATAAGTAGACTACCCTTCCACTTTACTTAGGACACCTAAAACTCACCTTTCAAACTCCAAACCGATCAAATAATCAATAAATATATGTTTCCATATATTTCCTTATCATAAATTTATCTCTGTTTCTGATCAGATTCGGTAGAAGGAAGCATGCACGATTTCAATTGGCTATTATTTCTTGTTGGTGCAAATTGTTGTTCTAGAAGTTGTAGACGCTCAATACACAACAAATAATACAATATTTTTATAGGAATTCGCTTATACGGTCTTGCTGCATGACTAGGACTTTTGTCAGTTTTAGTACCGATTGGGATTAAGTTTCATATCCAAACCTTTGGGTCATTTTTGGGGTTGCCGGCCATGTAAGTTTTCGAGCAATTGTGTGGAAAGAGCTTTGAACAGCTTCATTGACATTGTTACCTCTCATCCTATTGTGGAGAAGCACCACGGCCTTGCTATCTACATATTTCTCCGACGTGAAAAGAATCAACAATGGGCTTGCCAGGTTCTACACATTACCCCGGTTTGCAATGGGAAGGCCGATTTAGTCGGCTAGTTGAGTTGAGCTTGATACTTTCATGAGAAGCGCGGGTGCGCTAGTCTTTTTGTTGTGACACAACTGTTGTATAGTTGGTGCATTTTCCAACTAAATTGGTTCAATTTTCGGTGGGGGTTACGGACGTGTGTTTTTCATTATTTAACTTCGCTTAAAAAATAAATTTACATCTATGACTCACTGGTCGAAAGGGCTCGTAGAATTATACAACGCTGCTCTTCAACTTCTTTACGATACAACCCTTCACGCAGCAGACAAGGTAAACCACGTGCTTGTCAAAACCTCACGATACCGTGAAAATAATAATAATTTAAAATATTTATTCCTTTATTTTGAGTTCGTAATTAGTTTATGTCTCTTAAAACATTTTTGTAAATTGACGTATTGGATACTTTTTGTTCAAATTCAAATTAGTTTTAACCAATTTTGGAACAAAAGAAAGCTATTGCAATGGCTCCAGAAGTATTAAAATATAAAATTTTCAAAAAATTCCTCATGGAAATCAGTTGTCATTCTGAAACGATTCCTGATTTTAAGGTTTTTGGGTGTATGTGTGCGATAACTCTCCTTCGGATTGGGATAAAAACAATCCGTTCTTTCCCCCAAAAAATAAGCATTCCAAAAGAAAGGATGAGTACGTTGGACAACACTTTTGGATCACAGTAGATTGCTCAACTTCCAAGAAATGTGCTGCAAAAATCACTAAAATGGCAAAAACTGGCAAACATTGTTGTTTGCTTTTTTTTTTAAGCAAAATATCACTCATAAAAACCATTTCAACTTGGAATTAGAACATTAAAAGAAGTATGCTCAAAATTATGCTGAAAAATGTATTTAAATTTCATTAAAAAGCAGGGGTTTTCGATAAAAACTGTAAAAAATTGGAAAAGCCCAAACAGTTATTTTTATAGCTGAATAATATTTTTAAAAAAGTTTGTTTGCAAATTTATAGTTATTGATTGCTTTGCACACAAATTTCTCAAATTTCAGAGCAATTTATCTTAAGAATATGATAGAAAAAAAATTACGGAAATTCGCTCATTACATCATCAGTCAATTACATAGGTCCGCCCTCCCCCAATTAAGAGAAATTCCCTTACGAATTTTAAATCACCAATTGAAGTAGGTAAGGGGTTGGTTTTGATTATGTGAGTAAAGTTTTGAAAATATTCTTTCACCAAAAAACCCGATACTCTACACTTCTTGAATGCTGCTGTGTGAAGAATGATGTGAGAGAAATTCGTGTGTGCCTATTTATATCTAGACATTGCTGAAAAGATGATGCTCTGAAACTTGAAGAAACCTGTGCGATCACCTTGTGACCTCCATGAACCCGATGATCAAATTAATTTTGACATGGATATGTCTTTTGGCTGGGAGTCAAGGAATTTTTCGCGACACTTTTTTTCCCGACCGACACTTTTTTTTCCCGACCGACACTTTTTTTCCCGACCGGCACATTTTCTATTGATTTTCACGTACAACCAAGGCTAGGGAAGAGTAACTCCCATAGTTTTCATTGTAGGAAAATCGTTCGCCACTTTTTGGAATGCTCTCATTTTACCACGACATTTCATGACCTCTAAGCCATTGTAGTGTCAAGGAATGCTGATTTATTACTCTTAAGTTAAAAACTAATACTGTTTTGTAACCATAATGGAATAATCTTGTGAAAAGAAGGCACTACATGGTTGGTATACAATTGAGTAGTAGGTACCAACTGGTAAGCAGTAGGTAGGTACTAGACATATCCATGATCTTTTGTTTTTCCCTTCAAGGGAGAAATTAAAATGCTTGATTTCGAAAACACTGTCTCCTACAGAACAGCGACACTCCTCAGTTGAAAAAGAGGCACTCGCAATAGTTGAAGCACTCAGAAAGTGGAGGCAGCGTCGTTTATATACAGTACATAGTACACGACGATGATATCTGTGTATGCTTCCAATTTCACCGATTTACAATTTGACATGGATATGTCTTTTAGTAACTTTGTTGTTAAAAAGAATTTTATATACAATGAACTAGACTAAAAAATTTATGCTGAATAAAGTACTTAAATTTCATAAATATTTGCTGAAAAATCTACAAAACTGCAGAAAAGCTAAAAATCCAAAATTTATTTTTGAATCGCTGAATATTAGTTAGAACAAGATGTTCTGCCATAAAGTTGGTAGTTCACAATTTTTTAGCACTCAAAGTGCTCAAATTTTAAGACAATGTACGATAATTTAGGAATCAGCTGAATGAGATCCGGAGCAAATTTCGTTAACAGTTCATCAAATGTTTAAATGATAATTATCCTTATATTTAACAAAAATAACGACCTCCTTCACATTTCATGGAACATCTACTCAAACCTCCTCTTACATCAAGTCCACTGGCACGACGCAAATACGACGATATTCTAGGAAAACGTACTTACAATAAAATGTTTTTGTGTGTTTTAAATATCCTTAAATATTAACAGGCTAGCTGCTTCTTCCTTCATCCTGTTTTCATATTTCAGTTGAAGAGAGGAGATTATGAAATCCGGACGCACAACATCTATGTTACCCTAATCCGGGACCAAAATGGTCTTGGTTTTAGCATTGCTGGAGGAAAGGGGTGCCCTCCGTTCAAAGAGAATTCAGATGTGAGTTTAACATTATAAAAAGTCTCTCATTGCGGTATCTCCATCCATCTACCTTCGGGATTTTGGATTTATTGTACCAAGCCCAATAAGTTACTATTTACCATTTTCAGGCTATCTACATCTCAAGAATCACTGAGGGAGGGGCTGCCGAGAAGAATGGTAAACTTCAAGTTGGCGACCGTTTGATATCGGTAAGTACTTACTATGTAATCATGAGGTACCTATGATTTCAATTTGTCAATTAGGTTTTCAATGTTTCAAAACGGAAGTTATTGAAAACACGTTGTCTATTTCCACGAAAATTAAAGAGTTACACTGTTGATTCGATTTCTACGGTTAGGCCATCCTCAGTAACAAAAACTAACAGTTATTGTTTGTTACTGAGGAGGGCCTAACCGTCGAAATCGATTTAACATCGTAACTCTTTATTTTTCGTGGAAATAGACTACGTGTTTTCAATAACTTCCGTTTTGAAAATGGGTTTCCACAACTTCATTGCGAGTGATTTAGTTCGTTTTCATAATTTTTTTGTTCGAGAGTTTGAGAGATTTTAAAGTTTACTATAGGTACCGGAATACCACTAAAATATTCCGTTGTAGGTGTATGCCTTCATACCTACTATTTGACC